>JARQOD010000007.1:171521700-171621917 GCA_033576555.1 Oophaga sylvatica | reverse complement strand
GCTAAACAGATGGACGCTGGAAAAGTGGCAGAAGGTGGATTTCTCAGATGAATCTTCAGTAGAATTACACCACACCAAATACTGCAGGAGACCTGCTGGAGCCCATATGGATCCAAAATACACCCAAAAAACAGTTACATTTGGTGGTGGAAAGATCATGGTCTGGGGTTAAATTCAGTATGGGGTGTGCGAAACATTTGCAAGGTGGAAGGCAATATCAATAGCCTAAAATATCAAGAATTATTAGCTACCTCTTAAATTCCAAATCATAAAAGGGGTCATACTTTGCAGCAGGATGGTGCTCCATCACATACATCCATCTCTAGAACAACGTTCCTCCAGGCAAAAAAGATCAAGGTGCTCAATGACTGGCCAGCCCAGTCACCAGACATGAACATCATTGAGCATGTTTGGGGTAGGATGAAAGAGGAAGCTTGGAAGACAAAACCAAGGAATCTAGATGAACTCTGGGAGGCATGTAAGACTGCATTCTCTGCTATTCCTGATGACTTCATTAATAAATTGTAAGAATCATTGTTGAACCGCATGGATGCAGTCCTTCAAGCTCATGGAAGTCACACAAAATATTAAATATGACTCTAATAGCACCACAACTTCATTCACCAATGTTACGCAACATATATTTGTATTTTAAAATAATTATTTGTTTGAATATCACATTACTTTCTGTGGGCGACAAAACTTTTGTCTTGGCAAAATCTGACCATTCTATGTTCATTAAATGATCAATATTTCAGCATTGATGCCAATTTATTTTCTTAACCTAAACCAAATTTGGGAGAGTTTCAGCTTTCAAAAGAGTAATTTATAAAACCAATGGATGAATTTAACGTCAGGTTATAAGCTTTGATTTACATAACATGGATAAGCGACAAAACTTCTGTCAGGGAAGCTCAGAGTATGTTGAGAATATGCCGGAATCGCCCAGCAGCACCATTGAAGCAGCACATCAAACTTTCCACTCCAGCAACACTGTTAGGCCCCTTTCACATGTCCATATAAAACACGTACGTATTACACCGATATCGGTGTCACCAGTGTTTTCAGTGTGTCGTCCATGTGCTATCCATGTTTTTCCGGTATGGATACTGTAAATGAAATTACAAAACATCTCACATACTTTCAATGTTAAACACGGAAGACATACGTACAGCACATGGACGGCTCATGCACATACAGTGTGTGCAAGGACATATATAAGGTATCCACACACAGAAACAATCAGCTTATTTACAGTATGCTCACATACATATACACAATATAGTGCAAAAATGCAGTATACAAATATATACAGAGACACACATCCTATATACTGTAGGTACATGCATATATATATATATACACACATGCACCACAGATATACACAATCATGCTATATACTGTATATATGTACACACATACTATATACACATATACAGACATGCACACTGTATACTGCACATGTACACACACAGATACACACAAATATGTTATGTATACTTACCAGGTCCTGGTGCTTCACTTGTGCTGCAAACATCTTCCTGCCACCTGTCTGACCTCTTCTGTAATGTGAGGTCCCCCCTCACTCTCAACTTAACCTGACACTTGCATGGAGAGAGAGGGGTGATGTAGGGGGGGTTGGGAAACACGATCATGGACTTCAGAAGATGCACAGCGTTATTCACTCTAAGAAATGCTGTACATTGTCTGTGCACTTCTAAAGGAACTGCAGATGCAGAGGCTGCCTTTGTGGGTGGCAGGAGCTGGGGCAGGGGGTGGGCCCACCGGAGGATTCTCTGGTGTCCCGGTGCCCCAGTCTGACCCCGGTAGGGATGAGAGGACCCAAAGTTAAAAGTTTGGCGTTCGTACTGGACAATTACTGTCCAGTGTTAAATGCTGAACACCGGACTTTCCCCAGAAGTCCGCTGCAATATTTGGAATTCCGGGGAAGTCAGAGAGAGAAAATTTTCAGGTTTTAAAGTCCAAGTCACCATTATTTTCAATGGGGTTCGCGTTCTGGTTGAAGTTTTGGGTACAGTTCTGGTACCCGAAACAAACTTTGGAATAAAGTTTGGGTCGGGTACCTGAACCTGAACTTCCACAGGTCCACTCCTCCCTAATTGACAGTTTTCTCTGTGCACTGTGAATAGGCAGAAATCTGCCAGTTAGTGATGGAGATGGGTTTAAACAGAGAATATGAAGGATTACATGGCAGCAGGTTTACTAGTCCTCTACAGCATCAGGCCAGGAAGTAAAACATTGTTGGAATCATTGTCTCTGTCTTTACATTATGCTACTCTCAGATTAGGAGGCAAAAACCTGGTAACTGATTTATTTTAAGTTCACACCTGAAGCTTAAACAAATCTTGTCCTTTGTTGTAGAATATTGCAGATAGGACCTATTTAGTTGTTTTTCATTTTCTGAACAAAAAAATGGGGAAAAAACTTATGCTAATACCACCACATGCTTCACACATTTATTATTTATTTAGCTATTTTACTAAGTTATATAGCGCCTTTAATCCTACAGCGCTTTACAGACATCATCATCACTATCCCCATTGGGGCTCACAATCTAAATTCTTTACCAGCATGTGTTTGAAGTTTGGTAGGAAACTGGAGAACCTGGAGGAAACCCACACAAACATGGGGAGAACATACAAACTCCTTGCAGATGTTGTGCTTTAAGACTTACAAGGTTACTTGTCTCTTTTTACCATTTCAGTATCCTCATTTACCCTCTTCCATTGCAAAACTTTGAAGTGTAAGTGGCTGTGCATCACACTTGTTAAAAAAAATTGAATCTAGCAAGTGATAGACTATGTATGACAACTATATAGCTGTGCAGGGGTGATCTTTACTCATGGCATTCTTATAAATAATATACGGAAATTGATGCTGGGCTGGCACAATTATGCAATTATGTAACTATATATGTAGTCCATAGGAAAAGCCATAATTACAACAGTGGGGAAAAACCTATTATGGGGTTAAAAAATTATATCTTTTGCTTTTCTAATAATTTTTCACAGTATTTGAGATTTTCTAACCTTCACTGTTTCCTTTCATAGGTAAAAATCTGTCTGTCCTTGCCATGTGATAGTGAAAATATATTGTAGCACTACCGTGATGGTGCACAAGTAGGTTTCCCAACCAATACAAGGTGAAAATAGATAAACTTGGCACTCAACTTTCAGACGTAAATTCCAATTTATTGCAGTCAAAGAACAGAAAAGACGTTTCGGTCCAACAAGGGCCTTCCTCAATCCGACTGCTTGTGGTAAGGAAATAGTAAGAATGAAAGGCAGCTTGCCTTATGGGGGAGAGTCCCTCTTATAGTTTAATTCTAGTATAAGTTTCTTATCTGATGATATCTAGTCAGGGCATTATCCAAAATGAGATCCAGGGCTATGGGCCAGAATGGCTCTATGGAGATCTTATAGGATATCAGGCAGAGGCGCAGGTCTCTCTCCTCTGACGCGGCGTCCACCGCCAGATAAGAAACTTATACTAGAATTAAACTATAAGAGGGACTCTCCCCATAAGGCAAGCTGCCTTTCATTCTTACTATTTCCTTACCACAAGCAGTCGGATTGAGGAAGGCCCTTGTTGGACCGAAACATCTTTTCTGTTCTTTGACTGCAATAAATTGGAATTTACGTCTGAAAGTTGAGTGCCAAGTTTATCTATTTTCACCTTGCCATGTGATAGACACACAGGTACACTGCTCAGTACAGGACACAATGCTGATTCAGTATGTGCATTATTGATAATCATCTGTATAAAAAATATCTACTCCAGAATTACAGAAATGCTATACTAACATTGAAAACAAAATATTTCTTACTTAACATGACCATTAATGAGATAGGTGTGCAACATCTCAAAACAATGTGTGGACTTGCTGTGTAAAATAATGTTCCATTCTGTATGCATAGAAATAGTGACAAAAGATATGGTGAAGATGGATGTAGTGAACATTGGGCCTATGGGAGTTATTTATTATTGAAGTTGTAATATCCATTTAAAAAATAATTTGAAAAATATGCTCCATAAAAATGGAGTAAAACACTGATAAAACAGTCTACTTTCCTTATCAATCTTTTTCTTGCTGTCTAATCATTGCATTTCAAGTATTTTCATAATCATGTTTCAATTTCACTATTGGTCCTGATCTGGATTGTTTTACCATTCTTTGTCAGTTAAAACCTGAACTTTTCCAAATCTTTGATCCAGGTTATGGCCCCTACATCAGTTTAACAGATGGATCAATGACTTTATCTTCCAGCTGCTCTGACAGCCATCCTTTCTAGTATGTTTCATTTGTGAATTTGTTGACGAGCTCATAGAAGAATGATCTACCCAAATTGATATAGGAAAGATGTGTATCTTCGTACCGTGTTAGCCAGTAGATAGAAAAATATTTAGACTTGAGAGTCCTCAGTGGTTGATACCTTTTAATGGCTAACTGAAAAGATGGTAACAAATTGCAAGCTTTCGAGACTACTCAGGTCTCTTCATCAGGCATAGACTAATACAACATCTGAAGAATCACATATTTATACACAAAATAGCACAGAAAAAATGCAATAGGTAGGACAAGTGACATGAAGCAGAACTGTCATTATGGCAGAGGGATTAACATAAATATGACTAGTTCATAGATAAGGAGTGAAGGTTTTATTACCCTCTGATTGGGGTCTGGTATTGTGTTGTGATGACCCTAAAAGGTCAGGGAGGCAGATTCCTTAATTGTTGTAGAACGACATAAAACTCTGGGATATATTCATCCCAGCACTAAGAGTGTCAAAGGTCATCATAAGTTTATATTCCCAGACTTTTCTATCCTTCTCAGATTTGAAGTTAGATTTTAATACAAGTAATTCCATATCTGTCATGCTATGACCGGGCATACAAAAGTGTTTGGCCACAGGTAAATCCATTCTTTTTTCTCTTATCGTGTGGCGATGAGAATTCATCCTTGTTCTCAGTTTTTGCCCGGTCTCCCCCACATACAGACCCCCAGTTGGACATTTAGTACATATAATTAGGTACACCACATTAGATGTGATGCAGCTGAAAGTACCTGGTATCTTGTAGTCCTGATGGGAGTTGGGGATCTTTATCCTGTCCGTGGTCATTAAAGATGTACAGGTCTTGCATTTCTTTTGTCTGCAAGGAAAGGTTCCTGCAGCTGTTGGGGAGGACAGGGAGCTTCTGACAATGATGCTTCTTAGATTTGGGGGCTGCCTAAAACATAGTAGTGGGGGGTCTGGAAATATGGATTGTAATCGGGCATCTTTTTGTAGTAAAGGTTGTAGTTTCCGTGCAGCTCCCCTTAGCATCTCCAGACTTGGATTGTAGGTGACCACTAGAGGCACCCGGTTATTTTCTTCTTTAGCTTTGTAATGTAGCAGGTGATTCCTTGATATTCTGGTGGCTCTTGTAATTTGGTTTTCAATTGTTCTTGGATGGTAGCCCTGGTTCAAAAAAGTCTTTCTGAGGCGACCAAGGTGTTCATCTCTATCCATGGGGTTGGAACATATACGGTTGTATCTGATGGCTTGGCTGTAGACAATAGAGTTTTTTATGTGTTTAGGATGGAAACTGTCCCATTTAAGATATGTTGGACGGTCGATTGGCTTCTGATACAGGGATGTCTCTATTTCATTGTTCTTTAGCTTAATGGTGGTGTCTAAAAAGTTAATTTCAGTGCTGGAGTAGTTAAGTGTTAAGTTGATGGTGGGATGAAATTGATTGAACTGTTCATGGAACATCTTTAGCTGTTGTTCAGACTCCGTCCAGATGATTAAAATGTCATCAATGTAGCGGTAGTAGGCCCGAGGCCTGATGGGGCAGGAGGACAAAAATTCGCTTTCAAGCTTGGCCATGAAAAGATTTGCATACTGTGGAGCCATTTTACTTCCCATAGCTGTGCCAGTCTCCTGAAGACATGAAGACAGGGACATTCTACATGCTTCCCAAAATCCACAAAGCCGGAAATCCAGGGAGGCCAATTATTTCATGTGTGGACACCCTTACTGAGCAAGTATCTGGATGGGTAGAGGGTGTTCTTAAACCCCTGGTAAAGGATACACCCAGCTACATTCAGGACACAACTGACCTACTGAATAAACTAGCAGCAATAGGTTCTCTACCAGAAGGAACCATCCTGGCCACCATGGATGTGGAATCTTTGTACTCTAATATCCCACACCAGGATGGATTAAATGCCTGCAAAGTCTTCATGGGAAACACTGGAATGATGCTGATTCTGTGGTGAAACTCACAAAATTCATCCTCACCCACAATTACTTCGAATTTGACAACAAGATCTATCTTCAGGAGACTGGCACAGCTATGGGAAGTAAAATGGCTCCACAGTATGCAAATCTTTTCATGGCCAAGCTTGAAAGCGAATTTTTGTCCTCCTGCCCCATCAGGCCTCGGGCCTACTACCGCTACATTGATGACATTTTAATCATCTGGACGGAGTCTGAACAACAGCTAAAGACGTTCCATGAACAGTTCAATCAATTTCATCCCACCATCAACTTAACACTTAACTACTCCAGCACTGAAATTAACTTTTTAGACACCACCATTAAGCTAAAGAACAATGAAATAGAGACATCCCTGTATCAGAAGCCAATCGACCGTCCAACATATCTTAAATGGGACAGTTTCCATCCTAAACACATAAAAAACTCTATTGTCTACAGCCAAGCCATCAGATACAACCGTATATGTTCCAACCCCATGGATAGAGATGAACACCTTGGTCGCCTCAGAAAGACTTTTTTGAACCAGGGCTACCATCCAAGAACAATTGAAAACCAAATTACAAGAGCCACCAGAATATCAAGGAATCACCTGCTACATTACAAAGCTAAAGAAGAAAATAACCGGGTGCCTCTAGTGGTCACCTACAATCCAAGTCTGGAGATGCTAAGGGGAGCTGCACGGAAACTACAACCTTTACTACAAAAAGATGCCCGATTACAATCCATATTTCCAGACCCCCCACTACTATGTTTTAGGCAGCCCCCAAATCTAAGAAGCATCATTGTCAGAAGCTCCCTGTCCTCCCCAACAGCTGCAGGAACCTTTCCTTGCAGACAAAAGAAATGCAAGACCTGTACATCTATAATGACCACGGACAGGATAAAGATCCCCAACTCCCATCAGGACTACAAGATACCAGGTACTTTCAGCTGCATCACATCTAATGTGGTGTACCTAATTATATGTACTAAATGTCCAACTGGGGGTCTGTATGTGGGGGAGACCGGGCAAAAACTGAGAACAAGGATGAATTCTCATCGCCACACGATAAGAGAAAAAAGAATGGATTTACCTGTGGCCAAACACTTTTGTATGCCCGGTCATAGCATGACAGATATGGAATTACTTGTATTAAAATCTAACTTCAAATCTGAGAAGGATAGAAAAGTCTGGGAATATAAACTTATGATGACCTTTGACACTCTTAGTGCTGGGATGAATATATCCCAGAGTTTTATGTCGTTCTACAACAATTAAGGAATCTGCCTCCCTGACCTTTTAGGGTCATCACAACACAATACCAGACCCCAATCAGAGGGTAATAAAACCTTCACTCCTTATCTATGAACTAGTCATATTTATGTTAAATCCCTCTGCCATAATGACAGTTCTGCTTCATGTCACTTGTCCTACCTATTGCATTTTTTCTGTGCTATTTTGTGTATAAATATGTGATTCTTCAGATGTTGTATTAGTCTATGCCTGATGAAGAGACCTGAGTAGTCTCGAAAGCTTGCAATTTGTTACCATCTTTTCAGTTAGCCATTAAAAGGTATCAACCACTGAGGACTCTCAAGTCTAAATATTTTTCTACCCAAATTGACAATTTTGTGATAAATGACTAGTGCAGCAAACTTCTATT
The DNA here is from genome assembly GCA_033576555.1 of Oophaga sylvatica. Taxonomy (NCBI): domain Eukaryota; kingdom Metazoa; phylum Chordata; class Amphibia; order Anura; family Dendrobatidae; genus Oophaga; species Oophaga sylvatica. Next base: position 171,613,990 of record JARQOD010000007.1, on the reverse strand, counting down.
AACAACACTTCTTCCAAAGACATGAAACATTATCCTTTCTACTTCCTTTTCTAGGTTTCTCTAAAGTCTCCATGAGGTTTTAAAAGACATTGACTTAAAAAAGAAGAAACCTTAGTTGGAACCAAAATTTTTTCCAGTTTATTTTTTAAGTTTTTTCACCACATTACACTTTTTCTCATAAGATTTGAAGGAATTAATAAAATAAATGAGTCATTAGGCAAATGTGCACTTCCAAATTTAATTTATTTACAAAACTGTACAATATTCCATGAAGGAAAACCTACTTGTAATCACTTTTCTGGCCATGGGAATAGCCAGAATGATCAACGGCCAATAGAGTTTTGCCAGAAGTTTAATCAAAGTTAGTTGCAGAAATATTAGAAGGAATTTAGTCTGTAGAATAAAGAAGGTTTACAATTATCCGTGACATGCATCAAACACATAATTAAATGCAGTGATAACATTTTACTTGCGTATATTCAAACATATTTACACATAACATTTGGGAGTTGGTAAGAACTGGACAAAGCTTGTATCTCAAAAACTAAAAAAGTAAGTTTAAATTTTTATTTCAGAAATTAATAGTACACATGAATATAAGAAATTTTGTAATATATTTTTTCGGAGAAATCTTCTTTCTCTGCTGGGACTGATCATTCATTCTCTTCAATTGTGTGCAATCATGTGCCCTGGGGGGGTTTAGACTTTCATTGCATGCTTGTCCACAATATAGGGATGTGTTGTATGTGGAGGGTTTGGGGTGTGTAGGAGGTGAAGGTGGTGGTGGGGGAGTGTCATGTGTGAAACACTCACTTTTTGTTTGATTTTTCTAATTGTGCAACATACATTTGTGCACATAACAGTTTTCACTTAAATCATTCACCTTTTTTGCATAAAATACATAATTTTCAGAACTGGTATCAGAGATGCACTTTTCTGTTTTCAGACTTTTTCTGATTACACTCACTGAGGTTCCATATCTGGACACCTGTCCTCTTGAATCACATAATCATTTTCTTTTACCTTTTTTTTATATACATATTTTTTTGCATTTAGTCAAAAAAGTTATATTTTGCTCTCATGTAATCAGAGCATCTTCTTCAACGTGCTAGTTTCTAAATGTCCCCTACATGCCATGTGGAAAATGGTGCTCTGGTCAGATGAGACCAATGGTAGCCCATTGGCTCAGTCAAATCCAAACCTAAATCCTATTGAGGATCTGTGGCAAGACTAGGGCACCCCAGTACTAAAAATAGTCCGTCACCTCTGGGGTCTCTCAATGAAAACTTATCACTGGGATTCCCTGTCACTTGATCACAGAGAGTTTCTCTCCCTCTATCTCTTACATGCAGTGTCAGACTGAAAAACATTGGGCCCACCGGAGGATTTGATTCTGAGGGCCTACCTCCCCCACACCCACTGAAGAGCTCCATAGCAGCTGCAAGGTTTGCAGTATGAACTCTACTGAAGGGGAAGCCAGGGCCCACCGGAGGATTCTCCGTTCTCTGGTGAGCCAGTCCAACCCTGCTTACATGTAATACTGTGATCAACACACGGCATGACAAGTGAAACACTGATCAGCCATAAAATTCAACCTTGAAATACTGACAAATTGAGTGAATAACATTGATTATCTCATTACAGGGGCACCTGTCAAAAGGTGTGATAAATTAGTAGGCAAGTAAACTAATTTTTGAAGTTTATATGTTAGAAGCAAACAAGATGGACAATTGTAAGGATAAATATAGACTTCAGGCCCAGTTCATCAAAACTTTCACGTCAGAATTCTGAAGTGAAAGCTGTGAAGTCAGGAAAATTAGGCTCAACTTGGAGTTCCACCTAAATTTTGTGACGGTTGTCTTTTTCATGCCAGTTTCTCCCAGCTCTGCTGAAATGGGTGGTGTGAGGGTGGGATAGGGATGTGGCATGGGTGGGATACCACAGCACATTTAATTGCTAATGAGCTGTGGCGTTCCGTACATCAGAAATTTTATTCCAGTACCTGACTAGAGTGAGATTTCTGGCGTAGCGCATGAAGGTGCACGCCATTCTTTGTGAATCAGGAGCGCTTCATGACTCAGGAGCATCTGTCTCTGGCAAGCCGCCTCATCAAGACTGACTTGATTAATCGGGCCCTTCGTCTTCAGCTAGATGACAGGATGTCAAAATTTGTGTAATGTTCCTGCTGAGAGAAAAGTAGGCTGGTTATTTGTTAGCATTACCCATGACCATGAGTCTTCATAGTCTCCTTCCCTAGTGCTTATGCATGTGCATAATATGTTATTGTTGGTCAGTAGTAGCTTATAATTTAATCTTCTGTATTTGTACTTTTTATCATATAAAACCCTTTAGTGGTTTCCTTTTGCACAATTCTCCCAGTTTTATACTATGTCCATATTAATATTAAAAATAAAGATGATATCAATTTGTATGTATTTTTGTTGTCTGCATTATTTTTTTTCTTTAACTGCAGATTAATCAGTCTGGAAAATAAGAAGTGGACAGCAACAATGTAAGGCCGGCGTCACACTGGCGAGTTTGATGCCGACGTCGCATCATTTGATGCCGAAGTCGCACGACTTTCTCGCATCAACACCCGGCACGGCCGCCCGCTCTCGAACCCGAGTGCGCAGCTGCATAGAAATACATGCAGCCACACACTCGGCTCCGAGAGCGGGCGGCCGTGCCGGGTGTTGATGCGAGAAAGTCGCGCGACTTACTCGCATCAAACTCGCCAGTGTAACGCTGGCCTAAGGAAGAGAAACACCTAGTGGCAATAACAGCAGAGGAATTTTTCACTCAAACAATATTTTGATAAAGAAAGTACATTACACTTTTGAGAGTGGCAATCTAATAAGTAAAAGTTTGCTTTGTTTAAGAGACAATGACCATATAAAAGATCCTTTATTAAAGTGCATTTGTAAAATACCATAGAATCATAGAATCGTAAATGTTAGAGTTGGAAGGGACCTCTAGGATCATCATGTCCAACCCCCTGCTCAATGCAGGATTCACTAAACCATCTCACACAGAAGTCTGTACGAACTCTGTTAAAAAACTTCCATTGAAGGAGTACTCAACTACTCTCGTGGCAGCCTGTTCCACTCATTGATCACCTCACTGTCAAAAAGTTTTTTCTAATATCTAATCTGTATCTTCTCTATTTCAGATTCATTCCATTGCTTGTCATATTTCCATGTGCAAATGAGGATAAGGATGATCCCTCTACACTGTGGCATCCAGTCAGAAATTTGTAGACAGCTATTAAGTCTCCTCTTTTTGCAAGCTAAACATTCCCAAATCCTTTAGCCGTTCCACGTAGGACATACTTTGCAGTCCACTCACCATCCTGGTAGCTCCTCTTTGAACTTGCTCCAGTTTTTCAATGTCTTTTTTAAAATGTGATGCCAGATCTGGACACAGTATTCCAGATGATGCCTGACCAAGGAGAAGTAGAGAGCGATAGTTTCTTTACTTGATCTAGACCCTAGGCTTCTCGTAATACATTCTGGTACTGTGTTTGCCTTTTTTGCTTCTGTTTCACACTGTTGACTCATGTGCAGTCTGTCATCTATTAGAATACCAAAGTCTTTTTCACACGTGCTATTTCTTAAGGGCCCGTCTCACATAGCGATCTCGCTACCGAGATCGCTGCTGAGTCACTAGTTTTGTGACGCAGCAGCGATCTCACCAGCGATATCGCTGTGTGTGACATTCAGCGACGATCAGCGCCCCTGCCGGGTATCGCTGATCGTCGCTGAAATGTCAGGACCTTTTTTTGATCGCTGGTTTCCCGCTGACAGGCACGCATCGCTGCGTGTGACAGGCGGGAGACCAGCGATCCGCTGGTAACCAAGGTACACAGCGGGTTTCCAGGCGCGGGGCTGTGCCTAGAAACCCGCTGTGTACCTTGGATACCAGCGCCCCAATGCAGGGGAGCTGGTATCCAAGGTACACAGCGGGTTTCCAGGCACCGTGCAGCGCTTGGAAACCCGACGTGTACCTTGGTTACCAGCGCCCTGCATCAGGGCGCTGGTATCCAATGTGCGCTGCGGGTAACTAAGCGATGTTACCCGCAGTGTCGCTGTCCCAGATCGCTGCCTGAGCTGCCTGTTTGACAGCTCAGCAGCGATCATATAGCGATACACCAGCGATCCTGACAAGTGCATATCGTTGTCGGGATCGCTGGTGTATCGCTATGTGAGACCCAGCCTTTAGTTCTGTTCCTACCATTCTGTAGATGTAATTTTGTTTTTCTTGCCCAGACCTAGAATCTTGCATTTCTCCCGGTTAAATACAATTCTATTAGCCCCTGCCCATTGTTCAAGCTTATCTTGATCATTCTCAATCCTTTCTCAGTTTTCTTTAGTGTTTGCTATCCCTCCTAGCTTTGTATTGCCTGCAAATTTGATTAATTTACCTTTAGTTCCCTTATCTAGATCAGTGTTTCTCAACTCCAGTCCTCAGGACCCACCAACAGGTCATGTTTTCAGGATTTCCTTGGAATTAATGCTTGAGCAGGTGATAAAATTATGACCTGTGCAATACTATCACCTTTGCAATACTAAGGAAATCCTGAAAACATGACCTGTTGGTGGGTCCTGAGGACTGGAGTTGAGAAACACTGATCTAGATCATTTATAAAAATGTTGATCAACACTGGGGCCAGAACAGAGCCTTGTGGTGTGCCACTTGAAACACTTCCAAATGGATGTGCAACCATTTATCACCACTCTTTCAGCACAATCACTGAGCCAATTAAGAATGCACCTAACCGTAGCCTTGTCAAGCTCATATTTGGTCATTTTTTTAATAAGGATAGTATGAGATACTTTATCAAATGCTTTGCTGAAGTCAAGATATACTATATTTACCACATTTCCCTGATCAACCCAGTAGTGATTCCATCATAGAAGAAAATTAGATTAGTCTTGCATGACTTGTTAGCTACAAACCCGTGTTGTGCCTGGTTAATTACTGTATTCTTATTCAAGCACTTACATACATGCTGTTTAATAATTTGTTCAAATATCTTTCCTGGTATATCACAGGCTAGTTTAGTCAACTTACTTGAGGGATCAAAGCGTTAGCAGCACAATGTATCCTATAAAGAATTAGACAATAGTATGTGTCAATGCTGTGGCTTTAATGTTATATACAGTATTTTATATATATATATATATATAATATATAATATGTAATATATATATATATTATATATATATATATATATATATATATACACACACTGCTCAAAAAAATAAAGGGAACACTTAAACAACAGAATATAACTCCACGTAAATCAAACTTCTCTGAAATCAAACTGTCCACTTGGGAAGCAACACTGATTGACAATCAATTTCACATGCTGTTGTGTAAATGGAATAGACAACAGATGGAAATTATTGGCAATTATCAAGACACACTCAATAAAGGAGTGGTTCTGCAGGTGGGGACCACATCTCAGTACCAATGCTTTCTGGCTGATGTTTTGGTCACTTTTGAAAGTTAGTTGCGCTTTCACACTCGTGGTAGCATGAGACGGACTCTTCAACCCACACAAGTGGCTCAGGAAGTGCAGCTAATCCAGGATGGCACATCAATGCAAGCTGTGGCAAGAAGTTTTTCTGTGTCTGTCAGCGTAGTGTCCAGAGGCTGGAGGCGCTACCAGGAGACGGGCCAGTACACCAGGAGACATGGAGGGGGTCGTAGGAGGGCAACAACCCAGCAACAGGAGTCGGACCACTACCTCCGCCTTTGTGCAAGGAGGAACAGGAGGAGCACTGCCAGAGCCCTGCAAAATGACCTCCAGCAGGACACAAATGTGCATGTGTCTGCACAAACGGTTAGAAACCGACTCCATGAGTATGGTCTGGGTGACTGATGTCCACAGATGGGGGTTGTGCTCACAGCCCAACATTGGGCAGGACGCTTGATATTTGCCACAGATCACCAGGATTGGAAAAGTCGACACTGGCACCCTGTGCTCTTCACAGATGAAAGTAGGTTCACACTGAGCACATATGACAGACGTGACAGAGTCTGCAGATGCCGTGGAGAGCTATCTGTTTCCTGCAACATCCTTCAGCATGACCGGTTTGGCAGTCGGTCAGTAATGGTGTGGGGTCGCATTTCTTTGAAGTGCCCAACAGCCCTCCATGTGCTCACCAGAGGTAGCCTGACTGCCATTAGGTACCAAAATGAGATCCTCAGATCCCTTGTGAGACCATATGCTGGTGCGTTTGTCCCTGGGTTCCTCCTAATACAGGACAATGCCAGACCTCATGTGGCTGGAGTGTCTCAGCAGTTCCTGCAAGATGAAGGCATTGAAGCTATGTACTGGCCTGCCCATTCTCCAGACCTGAATCCGATTGAGCACATCTGGGACATCATGCCTCGCTCCATCCATCAACGTCACGTTGCACCACAGACTATCCAGTAGTTGGCGGATGCTTTAATCCAGGTCTGGGAGGAAGTCCCTCAAGAGACCATCCGCCGCCTCATCAGGAGCATGCCCAGGCATTGTAAGGAGGTCATACAGGCACGTTGAGGCCATACAGGCACGTGGAGGCCACACACACTACTGAGCATCATTTTGACTTTTTTTAAGGACATTACATTCCACTTTAATTTTGTGGGTGACTCCAAATCCAGGCCTCCATTGGTTAATAAATTTGATTTCCATTGATGATTTTTGTGTGATTTTGTTTTCAGCACATTCAACTTTGTACAGAACAAAGTTTTCAATGAGGATATTTCATTCATTCAGATCTAGGATGTGTTATTTGAGTGTTCTGCTTATTTTTTTGAGCAGTGTATATATAGATATATATTTATATATTACTGTGTGAAATGTAAAATAAACACAATATGTGTATATCTTACATTTCACACAGTAGTACATCATTAGTTGACTGATTAAATGTCAAAATTGCTTTTCCAAATAAATTGAGAGAAATATTCACGTAAACTTTAATTAAATGCTACAAGTAATTGGCTCATATAATTCTGACTTTTGACTACACTTTATGAATGCAATGTGTCATTAACCAAAGTTTGTTGTGAAAAGTTTCTTAATTTGATAAAGTAGGGATGGAGAAATTCATTCAAGTGTTTTATTTGCTCTGTTCTTTGGGGTTGAAACTATACAAGGAAAAAGATTTGTTAACTCAAAGTAATTGCTAGCTCTTATAGCAGTTTATTTCCCTCTTCACAGCAGCAGAAGAGCTCTTGAAATTAGTTCTGTTTACCCTTTGTTTTTACAGCATCAATAGACTTTTCCCAAGAGCAACAAATTAACCTTCAGTGGAGACACACTCCTACAATAAATACACTTTCCCGCCTCTAATTTGTGTTGGTTTGTTCTTTTTTTTATTTATACCATACCACACAGTCAATTATTGCTTTTCCTCCTCCGACTCATCCCAATGTGACAACTGGATAGCACTTTCAGTCCTACAAGAAGTTGAGCAGGTTTAATGAAAGAAAGGAGAGTAGAATAAACACAGGTTTCAGTAAGTTAGTGTCACTCAAACTTGTGATGTCTTATCCTGATGAAATCAGGTTTGAAATGAAAATGTAAAAATAGCAAAGTTAAATTATCTGTTTTTCAAAATTGCACTTCAGTACAGTAGTGGGCAACACACATGGCTTCAGCGCAAGCACAGATGACCCTTGGATATGTATTTACATAACCCAATGAAATCTCGTTATTCAGATGCTGAAAAGCTGCCATTGAAAACAAATTTTAAAATGGGACTAGAAAAATATTCAGAATTGAGAGCAATAGGACTGAAACTGAAAAGTTAATCATATTCGCTATTACATAGGAAGGTATGTTACACATTTAAACATCTGTTTTTGCCATATTTGTGTGAAATTATTATTGCCAAAGCAAGCTAATGCCAAGGCAAAAATAGATACCCAGACGAACGACAATCATAAGATTTATCCACAATAGAATTAATTAAAATGAAATTGAGACACAGCTGATAGTTAAGCATCTTATCGCATGTTAGTCATCTTTAGAATCCAGAGCTAACATTTATGGGTGATATGAAACTGTTTGAAGACATAAGCTTTGGTTTAACCTTTTTTTTTACTCCTCTTCTCTTAAGAGATATATATTTGCATTTTTCATCAATATAGCTGTTCAAATGGAATTTGTTAGCAGATTCTTGCTACGTAATCTGAGGACAGCATGAGGTAGGGGTTCAGACACAGATTTCAATGATGTGTCACTTATAAGGCTGTGTGCTGCTGTTTCAATGCAATGTTTTATTAGCAGGAAGCTAGCACTACAAGACTGCATCTCATGTACATCCTGGACCAACCACTAATTAGCAGGTTATTGTCAACATACAATGCACACAAAAGCTGCTTATTAAGAGTGTGGGCGGGGTTAGCTTTCTGAGCTCTGCTGCATGCTGCATATAAAAAGTTTGATTGTATCACAACTACTGCACCCAGTGAACTAAGTGACACATCGTTGGAAACAGGGTCTCTTTCTCTACATTATACTGCTCCCAGATGAGGTAGCATAAACCTGGTGAAAGATTCTCTTTAAAGGAATGTTTCCCAAAACTCCAGTCCTCATGGCCCCCAACACATCATGTTTTCAGAATTTCCTTAGTATTTCACAGGTGAAAGAATTTGTGACAATTCCTGATGCCTTAATAATAATTCCATCATCTCTGCAAGACAAAAGAAATCCTAAAAAACATGATCTATTGAGGGCCATGAGGACCGGAGTTTGGGAAACACCGCTTAAGGTCGGTTTCACACGTCTGGTTTTTTTTCTGGCATCGAAAAAAAATGGTACCATATGCACTGGTGCCAGGGAAGAAGTGCTACAGTAAGCTCTGTTCCCCGGCGCCTGGTGCTGAAGATTGCTCTCATCATTCTCCACTGCTCTGCCAGCGATCAGCGCCAGCAGGGGAGAATGATGAGAGTTATAATGAAGTGATAACAATGACAGCAGGTGGCGGCTGATGGGACTATTACTCCCATCAGTCTGCACCTGCTGACGCTAATAACAGTTACAGTAGGAACGGTTTATGGGAGTATTCATCACCTGCCACCTGCACTATAAATAAATAAATGAAGAAATACAGTGTGGGTTCCCCTCTATTTTCTATAACCAGCCAGGCAAAACTCTCAGCTGGGGACAACAGTGCAGAGCCGGCTGTTAGTCAGTGCAGGGACGTGCTTAAAGTCGCCTCTCACAATATAGCGAGAGATGAATATAGACATGTAGAAGTGCCTGTATTTCAAGAGAAAAATGTTCATTACAGTGCAATAGCCTAGCACATTCATAATGCCATTAACCTGCAGACTAACCCTATATTTGCAGATTAGTAGTGTTAGGTAGTGATGAGCGAATTTGTTTGGAAAATGATCGAAAAATATAAATTCTGCATGAATATGGCACATTCGGATTCAGGATCAGAAACACAAGCAAAATTTTGTAAAATCGGTAAAAATGGGTAAGGCTAGTTTTACACTAGCGTTCAGCAGGGCTGCAGAGGGCTGCAGAGGGTTGCAGAGGGCTGCAGAGGGTTGCAGAGGGCTGCGTACGTCCTCCGTTAAGCCCCGCCCACTGCCACACCTCTTCCTTTCAGTGCCGCCTACCTCTGCATGCGTCCTGCGTACCCTATCTTTAACATTGGGTACGCAGGCAATGTGGATGTATGCGGATGCCTCCACATGTGTCGTTTTGACGCTGCTCCGACCGCAACAAAATGCAACATGTTGCGTTTGGCGCAGCATCAAAATGACTCATGTAAACGCATCCGCATAAATCCTCATGGCCTGCGTACCCAATGTTAAAGATAGGGTACGCATGATGCATGCGGAGGTAGGCGGCGCTGAAAGGAAGAGGTGGTGCAAGGGCAGGGCTTCACGGAGGAAGTACGCAGCCCTGCCGAATGCTAGAGTGAAATTAGCCTAACATTCTGTAAAAAGTGCAGGAAAATATTTGCTTTACCACAAAAGTATTTTCAGCACTTTATAATAATAATCTTTATATAGAGCTAACATATTCTGCAGCGCTTTACAGTTTGCACACATTATCGTCGCTGTCCCCGAAGGAGCTCACAATCTAGATTTCCTATCTGTATGTTTTTGGAATGTGGGAGGAAACCAGAGTACCCGGAGGAAACCCACGCAAACATGGGGAGAACATACAAACTCCTTGCAGATGTTGTCCTTGGTGGGATTTGAACCTAGGACTCCAGCGCTGCAGTGCTATCCACTGAGCCACCATGCTGCCCATGCAACATTAATGGTGGTATATCATGAGCGTTTGGCATGTGTTTGATGAGGGGAGGGGCTTTGCAGAGCTCAGAGGCATGGTGTTCCCTCTGTTATGGACTGACCTAGGTTGGCGTAGTTTTATTGCAACCACTAGGGGCAGTACCGGCAGTTAGTGTAGTCAGGAATAGCCAGGGACACTACACAGGAACAGCAATGTAGTTTACATAATCAGCAGGTGAAAGGATGCTTAACTAAAGGCTGGTAGCTCAATAATCTCACAAGGAAGGAAGTACAATGCCAGTTTTAAGTAGGGTGGTCAATCAGGGTGGAGACAATCAGAAACAACACAGGTACTTGCATCTGGGTTAGGTCCAGCAAGCTGAATAGCTCAGAGGGAAGAGCTGACGCCTGGTGTACAAGAGCCGCTGGGTTCGAATCCTGACACCCCCCCACCTTTGCATTGTGCATCCATGGCTCAACGTAATCAGGCTGTGATCAAATTAATATGACTTGGAGTTGTGGACAGCTATCCAGGCTGAGTTAGAGCAATGGCTTTCTCCACTGATCCTAGAATCAAGGAAGGCTGTGTGTGATAACAATGCAAACCAGATGCAGTATGTCATGTCGTATAGCCTGGGCCAATGCAGTACGGACATGTCACGTTTATGGAGTGGACACAGATTAAGGACCTTGGCACCTTTCTGCACAGTTTCAAAATGGCTACTAAGATGGCGAGCACTTGCGACACTGTCATTAGCATCACTTTTCTGTTCATCTATATGCTGGAGCAGACTTTGAATAGCTGGTGGGAGGAGATGGTGGTTACAGAAGAAGAGGATGAAGCAGAGGATGTGGAAGGGATAACATTGTCTCTAAGTTCCAGACTGTCGTCACACAGGCAGGTGCCAAGGGAGGGTGGATTACTGCGATATCAAGATTTGCTGGAGATAACAGACCAAATGTTATTGAAGGTGCAAGATCCTAGGAACAGATGGAGGAGGAAGAGGTGATGAGCGAGCAACTGTCAGATGAAGAGGATAATCCTGCCCTCTTTGTTGTTCTTGGTTGGCAGGAGTGGATAGAGAAAACAAGCATCATTGTTACACAGCCACCAACACAGCATGGACTTGGACATCATTGTAGAACCCGACATATGAGTGCCTTCTTGCTGCACTATCTGCAACAAGATCCCCGTATAGTTATGATTAGGAATAATGCTGACTACTGGGTTGCCACTCTGTTAGATCCACATTATAAAACCAAATTTTGCCAGATACTTCCCGCCCTGAAAAGGGACCCTGTAGTATCGAAACATGTTTTTACACAACCTAAAGAGAGCTTTTCCTCAAAACAGCAGTGAAGCACACAGTTCACATCGCAGCTCTAGACTTCCAACCTCCGCATGTCAATTCATCAACGCCAAAACATTAGCATCAGCAGCAGCAGTAGTGTAAGTAGAAGAAGCTTTCTGTGAGTCCTTTCACACTTTTTTTAGACCAGCTCATGCACCAGCACAAGAGTCAAAATCTTACACGTGGTGAACGAATGGAGAGGAAGGTGCAGCAGTATCTGGAACTGAATATCAATACCATCAGGGAGGGTTTGGACCTCTTCACATTTTGGTCTTCCAAAATGCATGAGTGACCTAAGCTTGCCTCACACACCTTGGAGGTTTTATCATGCCCGGCAGCGAGTGTTCACTCAGAATGTGTCTTCAGTGCTGCTGATGGTATCCTGACAGATCTCCAAGGACTTTTTCACCCTAATCACAGACTGTACAGACTAGATGTTATTGCATTCTTTAGTGTGCTGAATTAATGTCACTTAAACTTCACTCTGTGTTATCTTTAGTGCGACTTCTGCACCTGCTGTGGCTGCTGTCTCTGCTGATGTTAACACAAATTTGTGGAAATGTGAACAGTCATGCTTGGTCTACATCTGCTGTGTTGGCTGTATATGATGTCGATTTTTCTTTTGCATGCCACTAACTCTGTTTTCCTCCTTTTTTCAGAGTCGCATTTATTGATCCCTCCTCAATATCCTCCTATATCTGGATCCCTGTACACATCTGCACGCCTGCCAGTAAATCTCTCTACTGCCATACTTTACTTTCAAGTAAGCGGTATACAATATCACCCCCCCATTAGATCACTTCCGGCAACTTAGAACACATAGTTCACCTGCTTGGAGCGCAGAAAATGGCCTCTGGAACGCATGACCCCTGACGGCACGGCCATGCGCTTCCTGTTTCATCACATCCGGTTTCCCACCCTCGGCACTGAGAGGTGGCAAAACTGACCGGTAGCCCCGCCCCTCTACAATTTAACCGCGGCACAGCGGTCTCCTCATCATCTGACTAACGGTGGATACCGCATCGCTGCGAGACATGCCAGCACGCTCTTTTTCCTTTGGTAAGCACATATTCCCGGCTTCTACTTTGTTTGGGGCTTTTAGTCTGCTTTGCTTTTATCCGGTAGCTATTGAAGCCTTTTTAGTTCCCCTTGCAGCTTCATAAATGAGGATATAGGATGTATTATTATGACCTAACTTGGGAAGAGGTGTATTATTTTATTACATTTTTCAGAGAAGTAACAGATGTGATGCAATGGGGAACAGATGTGCCAAAGGATTCTGTACACACGTAGATTTACATATTTTTATTATCTATGTAATTTAGTCAAAAGGTAAATACATACTTTAGATACAAGTTTCTATATAAATTTAACTTATACTTGATAAATTATACTTTCAAAATTTGGTTATACTGTATGTTGCCATGTGGTCTAAACTGTATGCCAATCAAGTGCAAATGGGATTGTAAGACAACTAATTAGCATGCTCTTCCTGATTCTAGACAAAACACTTACGATAGAGATAGGCTTAAAGGGAATCTGTCAGCAGGTTTTTTGGTACTTCATGTGAGAGCAGCAAGATGTAGGCAAAGAGACCCTAAATCCAACAATGTTTCACTTAGTTTACTGGGAGCAGCTGTTGTGACACATTCAGAGCATTTAAATTTAGCAATGCAGCAGAGCTCAGAGAGCTATCCCCGCCCATATCAGACTCTGTCTGTGCATTGTCTACAGACAGTGAGATGCTTATCACAGGAAGGGGCGGAGTCGGACTAGCAAAGATGCACAAGCTACTCCCAGCACTGATAATGTCCTAGTGATAAAATCTTCAGAGTAAGTTATACAACAGCACATAGCCTGGTAAGTGATACAGAGTTGAATTCTGTGTTTTAACTCCTACATCCTGCTGTACTCAGATTACATAGCAAAAATCTGCTGACAGATTCACTATAAATATTAAACCCCTATTAGTATCATCTCCCAGTCTTCAAGTGATCCTAGTGGAGCGATACTGGAACTTTTTTCATGTAATCACCCCTCTTTCCATTGAGAAACAACATCAGATCTGTGAGGTTTGCTTAACAGAGATATTTCCACACTTTGTATATTTTAAATAATATTTGGTTATTAATATATCTTCTTTTAGACATAGGAAAAAGTAGCATGAATGAACTCTACACATATTACACTTTAAATTTGGGGATATTTCAGGCTGTAATTAGGGTCAGACTTATAGCCAAAGCCATAAATGATTATGCAATTATAGAAATGCTCTACTTTTGATGCAAAATTGCATGCGTATGTGAGAGTGAAGTGATATTTAACCCCTTCACCCCCAAGGGTGGTTTGCGCGTTAATGACCGGGCAAATTTTTACAATTCTGACCACTGTCTCTTAATGAGGTTATAACTCTGGAACGCTTCAATGGATCTTTGCGGTTCTGAGACTGTTTTCTTGTGACATATTGTACTTCACGTTAGTGGTAAAATTTCTTCGATATAACTTGTGTTTATTTTTGAAAAAAAACGCAATTATGGCGAAAATTTTGAAAATGTTGCAATTTTCAAACTTTGAATTTTTATTCCTTTAAAACAGAGAAATATGTCACACAAAATAGATAATAAATAACATTTCCCACATGTCTACTTTACATCAGCACAATTTTGGAACCAACATTTTTTTGGTTAGGAAATTATAAGGGTTAAAAGTTGACCAGCGATTTCTCATTTTTACAACAAAATTTACAAAGCCATTTTTTTTAGGGACCACCTCACATTTGAAGTCACTTTGAGGGGTCTATATGGCAGAAAATACCCAAAAGTGACACCATTCTAAAAACTGCACCCCTCAAGGTACTCAAAACCACATTCAAGAAGTTTATTAACCCTTCAGGTGCTTCACAGGAGCAGAAGAAACGCGGAAGGAAAAAATGAATATTTAACTTTTTAGTCACAAAAATGATCTTTTACAAACTTTTTTTCATTTTCACAAGGGTCAAAGTAGAAAATGGACAGATAAAGTTGTTGTGCAATTTCTCCTGAGTACGCCAATATCCCATATGTGGGGGAAAACCACTGTTTGGGCACACGGCAGAGCTCGTAAGGGAAGGAGCGCCGTTTGACTTTTTCAAACCAAAATTGGCTGGAATTGAGATTGGACGCCATGTCGTGTCTGGAGAGCCTCTGATGCGCCTAGACAGTGGAAACTCTCCACAAGTGACACCATTTTGAAAACTAGACCCCCTATGGAACTTATCTAGATCTGTTGTGAGCACTTTGAACCACCAAGTGTTTCACAAAAGTTTATAATGCCTGGGTGAGAAAAAAAAAACAATTTTCCACAAAAATGATTTTTTTAGTCCCAAATTTTTTATTTTTCCCAAGGAAATTGAACCCCAAAGTTTGTTGTCCAATTTGTCCTGAGTACGCTGTTACCCCATATGTGGGGGGGAAACTGTTTGGGTGCACGGCAGGGCTTGGAAAGGAAGTAATAATGTTTTGGAATGCAGATGTTGATGGGGGTCATGTTCCGTTTGCAGTGCCCAAGATGTGCCTAAACAGTGGAAACCCCCATAAGTGACCCCATTTTGGAAAATAGACCCCCTAAGGAACTTATCTATATCTGAGGTGAGACCTTTGAACCCCAAGTGCTTCACATAAGTTTATAATGCCCGGGCATGAAAATAAAAATCCTATTTTTTTCGCACAAAAATTATATTTTAGTCACTAATTTTTTATTTTCCCAAGGGTAACAGGAGAAATTGGACCAAAAAAGTTGTTGTCCAATTTGTCCTGAGTACGCTGATACCCCATATGTGGGGGGAACCACTGTTTGGGCGCACGGCAGAGCTCGGAATGGAAGGAGCACCATTTGACTTTTTCCAACCAAAATTGGCTGGAATTGAGATTGGACGCCATGTTGCATTTGGAGAGCCCCTGATGTGCCTAAACAGTGGAAACCCCCTACAAGTGACCCTATTTTGGAAACTAGACCCATTAAGGAACTTATCTAGATTTGTGGTGAGCAATTTGATCCCCCAAGTGCTTCACACAAGTTTATAGCGTAGAGCCGTAAAATTAAAAAATCATATTTTTTCCATAAAAATGATCTTTTCACCCCAATTTTTATTTTCCCAAGGGTAATAAGACCCCAAAAGTTATTGTGCAATTTGTCCTGAGTACGCTGATACCCCGTATGTGGGGGGTAAACTACTGTTTTGGTGCGTGGCAGAGCTCGGAAGGGAAGGAGCACCATTTGACTTTTTCCAACCAAAATTGGCTGGAATTGAATTGGACGCCATGTTGCATTTGGAGAGCCCCTGATGTGCCTAAACAGTGGAAACCCCCTACAAGTCACCCTATTTTGGAAACTAGACCCCCTAAGGAACTTATCTAGATTTGTGGTGAGCAATTTGATCCCCCAAGTGCTTCACACAAGTTTATAGCGTAGAGCCGTAAAATTAAAAAATCATATTTTTTCCAAAAAAATGATCTTTTCACCCCAAAGCGCCGTTTACTTTTTCAACGCAGAATTGGCTGGACGCCATGTTGTGTTTGGAGAGCTCCTGATGTGCCTAAACAGTGGAAACCCCCATAAATGACACTATTTTGGAAACTAGACCACTCAAGGAACTTATCTAGATGTGTGGTGAGAACTTTGAACCCCCAGATGTTTCACTAAAGTTTATAACGCCCGAGCATGAATATAAAAAAATCATATTTTTTCCCAAACATGATCTTTTAGTCTCCAACTTTTTATTTTCCCAAGGGTAACAGGAGAAATTGGACCCCAAAAGTTGTTGTCCAATTTGTCCTGAGTATGATGATACCCCCATATATGGGAGAAAACTACTTTATGGGCACACGTTAGGGCTCGGAAGGGAAGTAGTGACGTTTTGGATTGCAGACTTTGATGGAATGGTCTGCGAGCATCTTGTCGCGTTTGGAGAGCCCCTGATGTGCCTAAACAGTGGAAACCCCCCACAAGTGACCCCAATTTGGAAAATAGACCCCCCAAGGAACTTATCCAGATGTGTGGTGAGCACTTTGAACCCCGAAGTGCTTCACAGAAGTTTATAACGTACAGCCATAAAAATAAAAAATCTTTTTTTTTACAAAAATGATTTTTTCGCCCCCAATATTTTCTTTTCACAAGGGTCACAGGAGAAATTGGACCCAAAAGTTGTTGTCCAATTTGTCCTGAGTACGCTGATACCCAATATGTGGGAGAAAACTACTGTATGGGCACACGTCGGGGCTCGGAAGGGAAGTAGTGACGTTTTGGATTGCAGACTGATGGAATGGTCTCGGGCATCATGTCGCATTTGGAGAGCCCCTAATGTGCCTAAACAGTGGAAACCCCCCACAAGTGACCCCATTTTGGAATGGAAAATAGACCCCACAAGGAACTTATCTAGATGTGTGGTGAGCGCTATGAAGCCCTAAGTTCTTCACAGAAGTTTATAACGTACAGCCGTAAAAACAAATAATCATTTTTTTTTTACAAAAATGATATTTTTGCCCCCAATTTTTTATTTTCCCAAGGGTAACAGAAGAAATTGGACCCCAAGAGTTATTGTGCAATTTGTCTTGAGTACGCTGATACCCCATATGTGGGGGTAAACTACTGTTTGGGCGCATGACAGAGCTCAGAAGTGAAGGAGCACCGTTTGACTTTTTCAACTCAGAATTGGCTAGAATTGAGATCAGACGCCATGTCACATTTGGAGAGCCCCTGATGTGCCTAAACAGTGGAAACCCCAATTCTAACTCCAACCCTAACCCTAACACACCCCTAACCCTAATCCCAACCCTAACCCTAATCCTAACTTTAGGTCAACCCTAACCCTAACTTTAGGCGCAACCCTAACCCTAACCCTAATGGGAAAATGGAAATAAATGCATTTTTTTAATTTTATTATTTTCCCTAACTAAAGGGGTGATAAAGGGGGGTTTGATTTACTATTTATAGCAGGTTTTTATGATTGGCAGCTGTCACGCTAAAAGACGCTTTTTATTGCAAAAAATAGTTTTTGCATCACCACATTTTGGGAGCTATAATTTTTGCATATTTTGGCCCACAGAGTCATGTGAGGTCTTATTTTTTGCAGTACGAGTTGACGTTTTTATTGGTACCATTTTTGAGCACGTGACATTTTTTGATCGCTTTTTATTTCTTTATTTCTTTATTTATGTTTTGGCGCTTTTATACAATAAAAGCAATTTTATATAAAAAATAATTATTTTTGCATCGCTTTATTCTGCGAGCTATAACTTTTCTATTTTTTCGCTGATGATGCTGTATGGTGGCTCGTTTTTTGTGGGACAAGATGACGTTTTCAGCAGTACCATGTTTATTTATATCTGTCTTTTTGATCGCGTGTTATTCCACTTTTTGTTCGGAGGTATGATGATAAAGCATTGATTTTTTGCTTTGTTTTTTTTAAGGGGTTCACTAAAGGGTAGTGTTGAGCGATACGATACCGCAAGTATCGGGTATCGGCCGATATTAGCTGTATCGGCCTTTCGATACTTTGTTCCGATATTTTCCATATATCGTATACCGGAATCGGAAGTTCCCATAATTCTTTGAGAGGCAATGTGATTTTAGTCAGCCAATGAGGAATCCTAAGAAGTGTGGGCACATCCTGTACTGCTGCGGTCATGTTAACTAATGGCATGGCTGTGATTGGATGCTGAAATGATGTCAGAATGCACTATAAAAGGCGCCGCCGCCATTTTAGCGTCACTGTGCTGTGAATTCAGTAAGGGACAGAACGCTGCTGTGCTGACTCTGAGGGACAGTTAGAGATTGCGATTTAGTGTAGTGTGCTTTAGGCAGGCTAGCACCAACCGCTGTGTAAAGCTTCCTTTTGCCTGCAGTGTTGTTTTAACAGCTCTGCAAGGTGTGTGTGAGTGCAGGTGACGCTGCAGTTTGCTCTGCATGCAACGCTGTCTGTAGGCATCTGCACGTGTCACTCACAGACTCTTTTTTTTTTCTTCAGTGTAATTCTTGCTGCTCCATGCAATTTAAATTTTAGTGTGACGCGCTTCCATCCGTATCCAATACATTGGTTGCAAACACTATAGAAGTAGACAAAGGAGTAGCCTTTCACAGATTGTGAACAGTTATGTTTCAGTGTTCACTTCAGTCTCTGCGTAATAACCACACTTAGGCCTTATAACTTTTCTGACTTTCTTTATCAATCTACCAAGATGAAGAAGGCAGGGAGTAAGGCACGTGGTCGTGGCCGTGGAGTTTCAGCAGGGAGAGGACGTGGGGATTCTGTGGCTGCTGCCGCCCTCAGTGACACAGCATCCACCAGTTTTACCCATGAGCGTTCCTTTATGCGCACTTTGGTAGGAGCTCGGCGTGCCCCCCTGCTTCGGGAAGAACAAATTGAAGCCGTTGTTGGTTGGATGGCAGCCAATGCATCGACTTCAATTCCTTCCACCTCCTCTCAGGAACACAACACTGTTGAGCAACCATCTGTCTGTTCACCGCCTGTCAAATTGCCCAGGCAGTCAGAGAGTTCTGTACAGGAGCCAGCTGAGTCTCTGCTTCTGTTCTCAGAATCTGTTGGCTCGCAAACACGGGCACAGGCAAGCAGCATTCTGCAATTTGAAGAAGAGGGAGTATGCAGTGATGCGCAACAGCTGTGTCTCTCTCAATCTGAAGAGGCGGGTGAGCCAGTGCCGATGGACAGCACACCGCAGAACGCATCTCATGATGATGATGAGACTCAGTTGCCAGGTTTTGTGGAGCATGGGGCTGCCCAGACCATCCAACAGCAGCAGGTGTTGGAAGAGGGTAGTGGAGATGATGAAGTCCGAGACCCAACATGGCGTGAGCAGCAGGAAGGTGGTGGGAGCAGCTCTGAGGAAGAGATTGGCCCAATGGTACAAAGAGGAGGGAGAGGTAGGCTGCAGACTCGCTTGCCTGTAGCCTCCAGTTTGGCACCTGTTGGGAGCAGTTCTCTTAGAAATGTCAAAATTGGCGCTCCCATGACTTGCACTGCGTGGTCCTTTTTTGACAGACTTGTAGATGATATTTGCTATGTTAAATGCAAGCTGTGTAAGCAAAAAGTTAAAAGAGGTAAAAATATCAGTAACCTGAATACCACAAATATGTGGAAACATGTACGGACAAAGCACGTAGCTGAGTTACAAAGACACAGTGGAGATGTAGGCCAACCTACAGCAGCACCTACATCTTCAGGTCGTGTTGGAGCCTCTACCTCCAGCTCACACACACCTGGTTCGGCTTCCTCACAGGATCTCCATGGAAGAACCTCGGTCACTGTTGTCCATAGACAAACTGTTATTCCACCCACAGCAGCAAGTTCACAGTCATCGTCACACTCCCAGGCCACAAAACAGCCATCGGTACCACAGGCATGGGATAAAAGACGGCCATACTCAGCAAACCATCCACGAGCACAGGCTCTGAATGCTGGCATTGCAAAACTCCTGTCCCTTGAAATGCTGTCATTCAGGCTGGTGGAGACTGACAGTTTCAGGAACTTAATGGCATTGGCAGTCCCACAATATAATGTGCCAAGCCGATTTTATTTCAGCAGGCAAGCCGTCCCTGCTCTGCAAAAACATGTCGAGGGAAACATTAAACATGCGCTACTAAACGCCGTCAGTAGCAGGGTCCACCTGACCACCGATGCGTGGACCAGTACCCATGGCCAGGGACGATACCTTTCCCTCACTGCCCATTGGGTCAATGTTGTGGAGCCCGGTACAGATCTTGCCAGTGGCGCTGTACGTGTTCTGCCAACTCCAAGGATTGCAGGAATCCAGTCTGTACACATTGATTCCTCCTCCTACTCCAGTTCCTCAGAATCATCGCTGCACGAGCCGTCACGGTATACCTCCACATGGACCCGTGAACGCTTACCTGTTGCGACCGATATGAGCACAGCCGTGGCCAAACGTCAACAGGCCGTTCTGAAAATGATTTCAATGGGGAATCTAAGCCACACAGCGCAGGAGGTATGGAATGCCATCAAACAGGAGAGCGACGTGTGGTTTTTGCCTGCGAATCTCCAGCCAGGCTTGGTAGTGTGTGACAATGGCCGAAATCTGGTGGCAGCTCTGGGCCTTGGCAACCTTACTCACATACCATGTCTGGCACATGTGCTCAACTTGGTCGTGCAGAGTTTTTTGAGGGACTATCCGGATCTTGCTGGACTGCTGCAGAAGGTCCGCCTAGAGTGCGCTCACTTGCGACGTTCCAGCATAGCCAGATCGCGCATTGCTGCTCTGCAACGCCGATTTCGCCTTCCTGAACATCGCATCATATGTGACGTACCCACCAGGTGGAATTCCACGTTACATATGTTGGAGCGGTTGTGTGAGCAGCAGACAGCAGTACTGGAGTATCAGCTGCATCAGGCGCAATCAAGTCGCTCTTTGCACCGTCCACACTTCACCACTACTGAGTGGGCCTCTATGAAGGACATCTGCGACGTTTTGTGTGCGTTTGATGTCTCAACGCGGATGGCGAGTGCAGATGATGCACTAGTCAGCATGACTGTCCCCCTTATCTGCCTGCTTCAGAAATCACTGAAAGCACTAAAGGAAGAGGTTTTGGAAGAGGTGGAGGATGAGGAGTCACAAATTCTATTAACTTAAGGACAGTCAGCGCAACGTGGTTCCTCACAAAGGGCTGGGCAGGGCTCACTTTGTGAGGAGGAGGAGGAGTCAATGGAGGAGGAAGAAATCCCTACAGAGGGAGGTACACAACGCTCTAGTCAGTATGTAGAGCGAGGGTGGGGTGATGTAGAGGAGGCAGAGATGACGCCTCTTCCACAGGACAGCTTTTGTTGGCCAGTTGGGAGTCTGCAGCACATGGTTGATTTCATGCTTCAGTGCCTGAGAAACGACCGCCGCATCGCCCACATTCTCACCACGTCAGATTATTGGGTGTACACCCTCCTAGACCCTCGCTACCGGGACAACTTACAAACCTCCATCACACCGGGGAACCGGGACCGTAAAATGCGGGAGTACCAAGACACACTGGTGCAATCCATACTGTTGTACATTCCAGCCGAGAGAGATGCTGCTGCTACTGCTTTACAAAGCAGCTCTGTGCGTCGAGGCAGTGTAGACACCTCTACAACAAGAGGGAGCACAAGCAGAGCCTCTGCACAGGGCAAGAGCTGTATGTTACAAATGTGGCAAAGTTTTGTGACAGCGCCAGCAAGGTCTACACCATCCGAGACGGCTCCAGTCACCAGGAAGCAACGTTTCCGTAAGATGGTGACAGACTACTTGTCTTTCCCTCTAAGTGTACTCCCAGATGCCTCTTCCCCTTTCAAATTTTGGGTCTCTAAGTTGGATACATGGCCAGAGCTTAGCCAGTATGCATTGGAGGTGCTGGCTTGCCCTGCTGCCAGTGTATTATCTGAGCGCGTCTTTAGTGCTGCAGGTGGTGTACTAACAGACTGTCGCATGCGACTATCCTCAGAGAATGTAGACCGGCTTACTTTTCTGAAAATGAACAAGGCATGGATATCACCTGAATTTGCCTGTCCGTTTTAAGATTAAATAACTGTTTGGCAACGTTTTACATGTCTCCTGTTATGTTCATCTTTCTACCAACTGAACTCTACTCCCTGGGCTACAACACCGCCATTTGTTGCTCGTAAGTAATTGGCAGGGGTACTGACTCCTGGCCAGCCTGGTTACAGCACGACAGCTGTTTCCTGGCAGTGTGAACGTCAATTATCCTCCAATAAGTTGTGCTGTCGTGTTGCATTCGGGTTAGCCGACTCTATGGTGCCTGCAGTTTAGGTGATTCCTATGTGTGCTGTGGGATATGTAAATAAAGGCTGTTTCCATTGTGAAAATAGGACAAGCACCCACTGTAGGACTGTGTGATTCGGTAACTGCGGACGGCTTGCGTCCTGTCAACTTACGTTTTCATGGGTGCGTTCTGCTACCCGTCCGGGGTCCAGTACCGCCAACTGGTTCTCCCCAGTGCCTTTGGCCTAGGTGCCTCCATCTCCGTATACGAGTTCCAGCAACGTCTGCTGGTCCTTGGTAGTGCTTTGGAGCACAGGTACCTCCTGCTTAGTAACCGTGTCACAGTAACGTCAGCTGGTACTCGGTTGTGACATTGCCTCTTTTCCTTCTGCTACCCGTCCGGGGTCCAGTACTGTCAACTGGTTCTCCCCAGTGCCTTTGGCCTAGGTGCCTCCATCTCCGTATACGAGTTCCAGCAACGTCTGCTGGTCCTTGGTAGTGCTTTGGAGCACAGGTACCTCCTGCTTAGTAACCGTGTCACAGTAACGTCAGCTGGTACTCGGTTGTGACATTGCCTCTTTTCCTTCTGCTGCCCCTCCGGGTTCCAGCACAGTCAGCTGGTCCTCGTTACTTCCATTGTCTCTTGTTCCATCTGATACCCGTCCGGGTTCCAGTAACGTCAGCTGGTTCTCTGAAATTAGACGACCTTAAAGACCACCCAGAAGAAGATGACGACAACAAGGACGACGAGCATGAAGCCAACCAGCCTGAACACCATCACAAAGAAAAAATAAAAGATTACCCTGAAGAAGATCACCAACAGGACAAAGAAGGTTAAGACAAACTACAAGATACAGAGCAAGAGACAGAAGAACAATAAGCAGAAGATCAAAAAGCAGAAGAACATGAAGTATAAGACCAAAATGAAGAGCAAAATATATGCTCTAAATTCTAAGCAGAAGAAGACTAAGCAGTGTATGGGGGTGAGTCCGTTCCTCCTCGTGGTGCCCCTGGAAAATGCCTGCTGCTGCAGGCTAAACTGAACACGGACAAATACTGTTGTAATTTAAATCTTTTGTGACAGCAAGAATGGAAGAATGAAAAATTCATACTTTTACAGATTACAAGTACAGGAGTCTCTGTCACAAATAAGAATATGATGAAGAAGATGAAGAGGAAGAAGATGAAGAATTTGAATATGAAGAAGATTAATAGTTTAATAATAACAATATGAGTAATGTAAACAAAAACATGAATAGCAAGAAGTTTAAGAAGAAGATTAAGAAGGTGAAGATGAAGAATAATTTGATGAGAAAGATGATGCTGCTGAAGATTATGAAGGAGAAAGTGTGGCACTGGCAAAAGTTAAAAAGGTGAAGAGCATGGAAGTTGTGAAACATACATATTTGCCAAAATAGAAAAAAGGTTAACAACATTGTCAATTTGTTCGTCAATCCAAACGTATTTCCAAAAAAATATATATTAATGCTATTCCAATGCATTGGGTTAAACATGTATGCCTTTATTGTCTCCTCAACCTCCCCCAATACATTCTACATTACTCTTTGTTGTTTTCCTTCATGTACAATTAACCAACAAGGCAAGAATGGGTTTTTTTTAATGTCGATATTTGGTTCCCATAGACTTACATTGGACTTCCGGTATCGGTATCGGGTATCGCCGATATTTTAGTGATATCGGCGATACCATTCCGATCCGATATTTTTAGATATCGAGCAGTATCGCTCAACACTACTAAAGGGGTTAACTAGTGGGACAGTTCTATAGGGTGGGTCGTTACAGACGCGGCGATACCAAATATGTTTACTTTTATTGGTTTGCTTTTTTTTATTTACAGGAAGAAATGAATTTATTGGGGAATTTTTTTTTTTCCTTTATTTTGGAATTTTTTTTTTTTACACTTTTTATTTTTATTTTTTTAACTTTTTACTTTGTCCCAGGGTGGGACATTACAGTATAGGGTCAGATCACTGGTCTCACAGTGTGCACAGCACACTGTGAGACCAGCGATCTCACAGGCAGTGCTGCAGGCTTCCTCAGCGCCTGCTCTCAGCAGGCACTGAGGAAGCCGCCTCCCTGCAGGACACGGTGGCCATCTTAGATCCGGTGTCCTGCAGGGAAGAGGCCTTCAGAACAGCGCGGTCACATCGCGCTGTTCTGAGGGCCTCAGGGGAGTATGCAGGGAGCCCCCTCCCTGCGCGATGCTCCCCTGTGTCCCCGGTACACCGCGATCATGTTTGATCGCGGTGTGCCAGGGGTTAATGTGCCGGGAGCGGTCCGTGACCGCTCCTGGCACATAGTGCTGGGTGTCAGCTGTAATAAACAGCTGACACCCGGCTCCGAACAGCTGCCCTCCCCCCCGGGAGCGCAGCTGATCGCTTCGACGTACTATCCCGTCCATGGGCAGATTGTCACTGGTTTTATGGACGGGATAGTACGTCGGATGGCAGAGAGGGGTTAATATGCTCAAAGAGTCTACACCACAACAAAATTAGGCTCCTTTAGTAAAATTTGTTGTTTAATGGTTAATAATGAAATCTATGACCACTCTTATACATCTTCATTATCTGTTTTTCTGCTTTCCCTTATTCTAAGACTGTCATCTCTGATATTGACTACTTAAGACTTTATGTTAAAGTGATTATCCAACGCACTGTAGGTAAATAATTCTTAAATATCTGTTAATTAACAAATTTATATAATTATAGATGAACTCTACGTATGAAAACCTATTTTACTGAATCCATATTAGGCTTGTTTTACACAGGTGTATGAAAAATGGCTACTTTTATCCAGAGAAAAAAAAGATGATTTTTCATCTGAATTGTCATCTATATGCTATTCATGTGTCATCTGTATACTACTTGTATATCTGTTTGACACATTCATATGGCATATGTATAGCATCTGATTGTATCCAGACAGCCTAATGGCAGATAGGAATGCCAAGGAGACAGCCTAAGGGTTGAGAGGAGTACTAAGAAGATGGCCTTAGGGCAGAGGGGAACATTGAGATGTACGGAGAGCAGATACAAGTGCCGAGGAGAGAGACTGAGCGCAAATAGAAGAGTAAAGAGAGCAAAGACAAGTGTGAGGAGGCAGCCTAAGAGCAAAGAGGAATGCCAAGGAGACAGGCTGGGAGCAGAGAGGAATGCCAAGGAAACAGTCTGACAGTATAGAGGAATGCCAAAGAGACAGCCTGAGGGCAGAAAGGAGCAGCAAGGAGACAGCCTGAAGGCAGAAAGGAGCACAGAGGAAATGGCCTGAGGGCCAAGAGGAGAGCAGAGTAGGCAGCCTGAGGTCAGAGATGGAAAGTTAAGAAGACAACCAAAGAGCAGAATTGAACACTGAGAAAAAAGCCTAAGAGCAGAAAGATTGATGGAATAATTGAGAATATGGCAAAGGAACAGAGAAGAATGCTGACAAGATAGCTCACGAGATAGCCTGAGGGAAGAGAGTAATGCCAAGGAGACAGTGTGAGATCAGAAGCAAGTGCTAAAGAGCTGGACTGAAGGCATAGAAGAGAGCAAAGGAGATGGAATGTGTCCAGAGAGGAGAGTCAAGTAGACTAAGGAGACAGCCCAAGAGCAGAATTGAATGCTAAGAAGACAGCCCACCAGCAGAGAGGTTGGTGAAAAGACTGAAGAAATGGCCTGAGAGCAGAGAGGAGCACTGAGGAGACAACCTGAGGACAGAGAGAAAAGCTGAGGTAACAGCCTGAAGATAGAGAGGAATGCTGAGGAAAGGGCATGAGGGCAGAGAGGAGCACCAAAGAAACAGACTGAGAGCAGAGAGGAATTCGGAGGAGACAGCCCAAGGGCAGAGAGGGATGAGCATTCAATGATAAATCAGTCCCCAGTTGCTTTTAATTGTTGTGCTCCACTAGACAGAATAACAAAAAAGTTTAGCAATAGTGTGAACACAGCTTTCAAAGTGTTGTCCATCACTTTCTAAAATGTTCTCAATGTGGCCAGATGAGAATGAAATGATAAATGGATGTAGTTGTGGGTGTGCTTAGCCTAAAATTTTGCCATGGCGCTCTACGTGTGACACATTTTCTGTCTCTTACTCTTCAACAAAAGTTGGGGGGTATGGTGTTAAGGCATTACAGACCCATATATACACACAACACCAACAAACAGATAGTATTAAACAGAGATACCAACTAAAAATAGCAATTCTGTCAACAACAGCTTGCTGACAGTTTTATGGTAGCAACAGGAGATTTATTTACTGTAATGTGTTTCTTGGAACCTGTACAAAGCCAGTTCTGAACTAGTGCTGCAGGAAAGATGTATATATTTGTACCGTGTTAGCCAGTAGATAGAAAAATACTTTGAATTGAGAGTCCTCAGTGCTTGATACCTTTTAATGGCTAACTGAAAACATGGTAAGAAATTGCAAGCTTTCGAGACTACTCAGGTCTCTTCATCACGCAAGGACTAAAACAAAATCTGAAGAATCACATATTTATACACAACACAGCACAGAAATATATTCAGAATTGAGAGTCTTCAGTGGTTGATACCTTTTAATGGCTAACTGAAAAGATGGTAACAAATTGCAAGCTTTTGAGACTACTCAGGTCTCTTCATCAGGCAAAGACTAATATAAATATGTGATTCTTCAGATTTTGTATTAGTCTTTGCCTGATGAAGAGACCTGAGTAGTCTCAAAAGCTTGCAATTTGTTATCATCTTTTCAGTTAGCCATTAAAAGGTATCAACCACTGAGGACTCTCAATTCTAAATATTTTTCAAACTAGTGCTGTTCATCCAGGTGCTCATTAAATCTTATATATCATGACTCTCTAGTAGTGTTGAGCATTCCGATACTGCAAATATCGGGTATCGGCCGATATTTGCTGTATCGGAATTCCGATTCTGAGTTCCGATATTTTTGTCATATCGGATACCGGAATCAGAGATTTCCGAGAAAGTCTATGGGAGTTCCTGTGTCACAGAACGAAGTACGTGACACAGGAACTTCCCGAAACTGTCACTGTCAGTGTCGGTCGGGTCTGTCAGACTCAGCAGAGTCCGCACTTACCTGGCAGAAGATCCACTTCCCCGGTGGTCACGTCCTCCGTGATGGCCGCCATTACCCTGTCCCTGGCGGTCACGTGCAGAATCTCGCGATAACTGCAGTGACTGCCGGTTACTGGGTAATCTCGGCCAGCTGTACTCTCGCGACAGCTGGCCGTAAACCAGTCCAGATTACGTTCCCGGCGGGGACGCAGCTCAGGTAAGCAGCTCTGCTCTATGTGGATGTCAGGCTCAGCCTGTCATCCAGATGTAGCAGAGCTGGACTCGTCGTGGGACACTTGTGATTTTGGACTGCGTCGGACAGGAAGTATTTGTGTTGGTTTATTATTTTTGTTTTTTTACAGGAGAACGATGGCGTCGCAGGAATGAGAGTGAAATTAAATTAATGAAAACTGTGTGGTGTTTTATTTCATTAAAAGACTTTTTTCTTGCTGTGTTTTTTTTTTTTAATGTACAAACTATGATTAATAATGGATCGGTGTCTTATTGACGCCTCTCCATTATTAACCGGGCTTATTGTCACAGATCAATCAAAGGTGACATTAACCCCTTATTACCCCGCTTGCCACCGCTACAGGGCAAGTGGGAAGAGCCGGGTAAAGTGCCACAATTGCCGCATCTTTGGATGCGCCATTTGTGGGGCTGCTGCGGCCTGGTATTTTTAGGCTGTTGAGGGCCAAAATCCATGGGCCTTGACAGTCTTTTAATACCAGGCCGCATCAGTCTGCATTTTACTTGGCTGGTTAACAAAAATAGGGGGATCCCCACGCAATTTTTTTTTTTTCGAGGGGATCCTCTATTTTTGTTAACCAGCCAAGCTAAGCAGACTGCTGTGGCCTGGTATTATCAGGCTTGCAAGGTCCATGGATATTGGCTCCTTAACAGCCTGAAAAACCAGGCCTCAGTAGTCTGCTTTATCAGGCTGGTTAACAAAAATAGGGGGGACCCCACACCATTTTTTTTTAGAGGGAATCCCCTATTTTTGTTAATCAGTTCACTTCAGGTCAGCCGGGATTCCCTCTGACGTCACTGATGCTGTGGGTGTCCCTGGCTGACCTGAAGTGAAAGTGGAAAGCAATCAATTATGCTAACCACTTCCTCTCCTGTCAGCCAGGACAGGAGATGATTCAGTCGGGGGTTTACTGTGAGACTATCAGCATTAGCTGTGGTCTCTGCAGTAAACATTAACCCTTTCAGAAGGATTACATCGGGGACCTGACTGAACATCGGATAGGTAAGAATAATGTTGCTTTATTATTTTAGTTTTATTACAGGTGAACAAGGGCTTCGCAAGGAATGGCAGTAAAATAAAATATTGTCAAAAAATGTGTGTTTATTTCATTAAAATGATTTTTAATTAAAGTGTGTGTGTTTTATTTTTATTTCATACAATATGATTAATAATTGATAGTTGTCTAATTGACAGCTCTCAATTATTAACCTGGCTTAAACTCACCTTTCAATAGCAAGGTGGCTTTAACCCCTTATTAACCCATTCGCCACTACTACAGGGCAATGGGAATAGACGGGCAAAGTGCCAGAAAGGGCGAATCTAATTATAGATTTGCCTTTTCTGGGGTGTCTGGGGCAGATGTTAGTAGCCAGGGGAGGCCAAAAATAATGGTCACTCTCTGGGCTATTATTATCTGCCCCCACTCGCTGGCTTTGTCTGTCTGGTTGAGAAAATAGGGCGGGAGCCCACGCATTTTTTTTCAACAATTTTACACCTCATATATATATATACATGTCATTGAATTTGTGACACATATATATATTTATATTTATAGTTCATACACTTCTACATAGTATAATAGCCGCTAATTCAATTGCCGGCTTTTGTGAAAATACAGAAGCCGACATGAAATGACACATTGTTTACATAGAGTTAACCATGTCATTTCATGTTGTTTGATATATTGTTTTCACTAACAATTACGTGAGTGTATGTGTGCAAAATTTGACACATGTAGGGGTTAATTAAAGGTGTAAATTCGTAGCAAAAAAATGCGGGTTTTTTACAACAAATTTACACCTTTAAGTAACCCCTACATGTGTGAAATTTTGCACACATACACTCATGTAATTGTTTGTGAAAACCAGATATCAAACTACATGAAAAGACATGGTTAACTCTATGTAAACCATGTGTCATTTCATGTCGGGTGTGTTAGGGTTCGAGTTCCCGCTGCTGCACAAGGGGAGTCTCGAACCAGTCCCGCTGCGGTCCCCCATACATCTCCGTCCGCAGTGGAGCCTGCTCAGCTTAGACGTTGGTCCCAGCATCTCACCCAGTCTAACAGTGTGCAGAGGATTACTGCTGTTCCTCCATGCTCTGCTATTGTAGCCAATACTGGTTAGCGGCGAGCAGACGTCTTTAGGACAAAGTCCTTGTTTTCCCCTTCTGAGCATGCCCAGAGTGAGATCTCTCATTGGAGATCAGGGGTCGCATGCTCAGGTACTGCAGCAGCTACTATTGGTCTGCCAGGAAGGTCCTGTGACTACTGTTGTTCTGGAACAAGTTTCATTGGTCCTTGTTTCTGGCAGGTCCTGTAGCTGTTACTATAAAGGGGTAGCATGGCTGGGCCGCCATGCGCTAATATCAACCATTATATGCTTTGCGCCAGTGTGGTCATGCGTGTGTGTGGTTAGGGCCCGGCTGAAATAAGCCCCTAGAATACCGACTTAATCGGTGAGGAGTTTGGTATGCTAGCTGGTCAGGGTCGGTGTCCTAGATGCCCTAGATTACCGCATAACCGGTTAGGAGTTTGATTGCCGTATTCAGGGCCTGGCGTTCAGATGCCATATATTGCGGGTGACTCCCGCGAGGACATTAGCGCATGATCACGTTCTATGTTCGCTTAGCACTTAACTGTGTACCTGGGTGCCTGACAGGACACAGAACTTTTTCTCAGCGGCCCTGTGACGTAACAGGGTTCGCTTTCAACGCTAGACAGCGCCCCAGGTGTTTATTTTGCGACTCAGTTGTGTTTAGTGAGTTCGCACACATCGCCATATAGCGCTGCGGCACTCCTTCTAGCGGCTCTGTGAAATAACAGAGTTCGCACATATTGCCACAGCGCATTGCGGTGTTTATTTTGGCGACTCTGCGGGATAACAGAGTTCGCATCTTGCGCCATTTTACTAGCAGCAGGTTCCGCCTGCACAGTGGACCCCGGGCTGCGAACGCACCTCTCTACCTCATATATTTGGTGCGTTCCACAGACCCTAACATAATATTAGCGCCAGGGTCTGGCTAGTAAAATGGCGGATGACCAGCGTCTACCGCAGTACATCCAGCAGCTGGAGGGTAGGTTGGCGGCTCTTGAACGCACAACCTCAGCTGTGGATGTTACCGCAGTCGCTGTTCAGGCTGCTAGCGTGGCTGCAGCCAGTTTGTCCTCTGCCACCTCTGCCCCTACATTATCCCACCTCCCGCTTCCTGACAAGTTTGCTGGTGACAGCAAGCAATGTCGGGGATTCGTGAGTCAGTGCTCTATATAGCTTGAGCTTCTGGCTGCACGTTTCCCCACGGATCGGGCACAAGTGGGTTTTGTAATGTCTCTACTCTCGGGCAGAGCATTGGAGTGGGCAACGCCGCTGTGGGAGCGCGATGATCGTGTGGTGCGGAGTGCTCCTCGTTTCCTGGAGGCTCTTAAAAAGGTATTTTTAAGACCTCAGGTCACCCACGATACGGCGCTACAACTGCTGGCATTGGCACAGGGTTCGTCTTTGGTCAGTCAGTTTTCCGTCCAGTTTCGGACTCTGGCCTCAGAGCTAGACTGGTCAGATAAAGTTCTCATTCCAGTCTACTGGCGAGGATTGGCTGATCATGTTAAAGACGCTTTGGCTACCAGGGAGATTCCCGCCACACTGGAAAAGCTTATCTCCATATCTACCCGCATCGACCTCCGTTTTCACGAGCAGAGGTTGGAGCGGGACCAGTGTAGGCAGAGGATTCGGTTGGCTCCCATCTTTGCCACACCTCTCGAATCCCCCGATCTGGTGTCCGAATCCCAAAAGGCCACACAGGTTCCTCGTGCAGGACCTAAGTCTCGAGTCGTCCGAGTATCTGTGGTCTGTAACCTTTGTCAGCAGACAGGACACTATGCCAACAAATGTCCACAGCGATCGGGGAAGCGATCGCGTCTAGTGGCCCTGGGAGGAGGTTCACTAGAGACAGCGGCATTTTCCTCCAAGATGACATTTAAAGGGACAGTCACTGTGGACTCTTCCACACTTACAGTCGAGCTTTGTGTGGACTCAGGAGCAGAGGGGAATTTCATGTCATCCACCTTTGCTCGTCGCCACGCAATACATCTGGTAGCGCTCGACAAACCAGTGACTGTCCGGATAGTGAATGGGTTGACATTGCCCTCGCCAATTACACATCAGACTGTCCCTCTTACTTTGTGTGTACCCCCTTCCATCAGGAAATTATTTCCCTTCTCGTCCTACCCGAGGGAATAGACGAGATCCAACTGGGAGTACCCTGGCTCCGTTCCCACTCCCCTCATATTGAGTGGACCTCCGGTAGGATACTGGGTTGGAGTGAGTCATGTAAGGACAGATGTGTCAGGGAGTGCATTCAGGTTACCACTACAGAGATACCAGCAGATCTTTCTCCTCTTCCCAAGTGTTATCAGTCATATGCAGACGTGTTCTCTAAAAAGGCTGCGGAGACTCTGCCGCCCCATCGTCCCTATGACTGTCCTATTGACCTCTTGCCTGGAGCAGAACCTCCTCGGGGAAGGGTCTATCCCCTTTCTCTTTTCCTGAGACGGAGGCTATGTCTCAATATATCCAGGAGAATCTGGCAAGAGGGTTCATTAGGAAGTCGGTGTCACCAGCAGGAGCGGGGTTCTTCTTCGTGCAGAAGAAGAGTGGAGAATTACGTCCATGTATAGATTACAGAGGTCTTAACGCCATCACCGTTAAGAATAAGTACCCATTGCCCCTGATCTCTGAGCTCTTTGATAGGCTCCGGGGAGCAAGGGTATTTACTAAATTTGATCTGCGTGGTGCTTATAACCTGATTCGCATCCGTGAAGGGGACGAATGGAAGACGGCTTTTAATACCAGGGATGGGCATTATGAATACCTGGTGATGCCCTTCGGGCTCTGTAATGCACCAGCCGTTTTCCAAGACTGTGTCAATGATATCTTCCGGGATATGTTTTCCACCTCTGTAGTAGTCTATCTGGATGATATTCTCATCTTTTCTCCAGATATTGACTCTCACCGGAGGGATGTCTGCAAAGTCTTCGACCTGTTACGGGCAAACTCCCTCTATGCAAAGTTGGAGAAATGCATGTTTGAGCAGGAGTCTTTATCTTTCCTGGGCTATATCATCTCCGCCCAGGGATTGGCTATGGATCCTGCCAAACTACAGGCTGTGATGGATTGGCAAGAACCCCATTCTCTTAAAGCGGTGCAGCGCTTTATGGGGTTCATTAATTACTATCGCCAATTCATTCCCCACTTCTCCACTTTGGTAGCTCCCTTGGTAGCCCTCACCAAGAAGGGAGCCGATCCCAAATTGTGGTCAGAGGAGGTCTCCAAGGCCTTTACTTCAATTAAGTCCCATTTTGCTAGCTCTCCCATCTTACATCGCCCCGAGGTTGATAAGCCTTTTTTATTGGAGGTCGATGCCTCGTCCGTTGGTGCTGGAGCAGTCTTTTTTCAAAAGGATGCTCAAGGTCGGAAACATCCTTGTTTCTTCTTTTCCAAGACCTTCACACCAGCGGAGAGGAATTATTCCATTGGGGATAGGGAGTTGCTAGCCATGAAGTTGGCCTTTTCCGAGTGGAGACATCTCCTGGAGGGGGCTCGCTTTCCCTTTCAAGTTTTCACTGTCCACAAAAATTTGGTCTATTTACAGACCGCCCAGCGGCTAAATTCTCGTCAGGCCAGATGGTCCCTGTTCTTCTCCCGGTTTCATTTCACCCTCCATTTCCTCTCCGGTGAGAAGAACATTCGTGCCGATGCGCTTTCTCGCTCCGTGGTGTCCTCTGAGGAGGTGGAGGAGGAGCCTCGGTTGATTGTCCCCACAGAGAGCCTAAGAACTGTGGCCCCGGTTTCGCTTGAGTCTGTGCCTCAGGGCAAGACTTTTGTGCCCACCAATTTGCGACCGTAGGTACTCTCTTGGGCACATTCGTCCAGGGTGGGTGGACATTTTGGGGCAAAAAGGACATCTGAGTTGCTGGCGAGGACATACTGGTGGCCACATATGGTCCGTGACGTCAGGGAATACGTTGTAACCACAATTAAAGTAAAGCGGGCACCACCTAAAAATAATAAATATCAGATAAACGGGATCACCCCTGCATGTGAAAAAACTAAAGACCATAACAAAGAAAGAGACACATGCATAACCAGGGATCACCGAAACAAATATGGTCAAAACATATCAAATTTATTGAAAAAGACAAACCATAGTGAACACACAATTTAAAAACATCTAAAAAACACTAATTGCGCATACAAAAAAGTCCTTAATAAAGAATATAATACTCAAAAGAAACACCCACATGTCTATAATAAGTCAGATAATAGATGTTGCACTGTATATAGAGATTAAAAAACACAAAAAAAAATAAAAAAATTTATTTTCATGTTGTCATCACCATAACATATGCAACCAAGTATATATATGAATGGGGAGAGAATTACATAAGAAACAAACAATCAAATAATCACATAGGATAATATAATAGCATTAATGGCCTGAGATGGAGGACTTCTATAGAAAATACACCAAGGTTCCTGAATGCAATAAACAAGGCAAATCAACTATAATGCAGCCCAACCAAAAGAAAGCCTCACATGGTAAATAAACCACACTTAGCCATATCCTATGTGCTCATCCCCCAGAACAGAAGACAGACATGTGGGAGGAATGGACCCACGCGTTCCGACACAAACTGTGTCTTTATCAAGGTAATGGACCCACGCGTTCCGACACAAACTGTGTCTTTATCAAGGTAAAGACACAGTTTGTGTCAGAACGCGTGGGTCCATTCCTCCCACATGTTTGTCTTCTGTTCTGGGGGATGAGCACATAGGATATGGCTAAGTGTGGTTTATTTACCATGTGAGGCTTTCTTTTGGTTGCATATGTTGAATTAAAGTCTGGGCTTTGACTAGGCAACTCCAAAACATTGACACAATTCCCCTTAAACCACTCGAGTATTGCTTTAGCAGTATTTTTTTGGTCATTGTCTTATTGGAAAGTGAACCTCCATTCCAGTCTCAAATCACTGACAGACTGAAACAGGTTTTGCTCAAGAAAATCCCTGTATTTCGCACCATCTATCTTCATTCCGAATTTGACCATTTTCCCTTTTCCTGCTGCCGAAAAACCTCCCCACAGCATGATGCTGCCACCACCATGTTTCACTGTAAGGATGGTGTTTTGGGGGTGATGAGCTGGGATGGTTTTGCTACAGACATACTGCTTACCTTGGTGGGCAAAAAGTTAAATTTTGGTTTTATCTGACCACAGTAGCTTCCTCCACACATTTGGAGTTTCTCACA
The DNA here is from genome assembly GCA_033576555.1 of Oophaga sylvatica. Classification (NCBI taxonomy): domain Eukaryota; kingdom Metazoa; phylum Chordata; class Amphibia; order Anura; family Dendrobatidae; genus Oophaga; species Oophaga sylvatica. The sequence goes on along the minus strand of JARQOD010000007.1, from coordinate 171,579,028 downwards.
TGTCTTTTGCCAAACTCAAAATGAGCCTTACAATTTTTATGTGTAAGTAAGAGCTTTTTTTCCACTCTTCCATAAACCCTACCTCTATCGAGTGTACAGCTTATTGTAGTCATAGGTAGAGATGGGTGAAAACGAACAAAAAAGTACCGGGTTCCTACCAAACACCTAGTGCTTGGGCATGGACCCCAAACACAGACTTCTTCAGCAGCTCTATGACTGGCAGTAATAATCTTACTGCCGATCAGAACCTGTGTCTGCCATGCTGTCATGCAGATGACAGTTTAGCAAACAATGGATGTTTGGGCCCCGCATTCATGTGAATGGGGTCCGGGTTCAAGTACTGCTCTGGTACCCGAACCAAACTTTTTTTAGTTGTTTGGCTAAACCCGCCAAACCAGAACATTGACGGGTTTGCCTATAATTTTTCTGTAAATAATATGGTAAAATGAATGGTGTTAAAGAAAATGAATGGCATTCAAAATCATTACTTGTCATACACTAAACAGACTCTCATTTGGCAATATTTACCATATATACTCGTGTATAAGCCGAGATTTTCAGCACCTTTTTTTGTGCTGAAAATGCCCCCTTGGCTTATACACGAGTCATTGGGCAGAAACCAGCGGGGAGGGGGTGCTGCGGCAGGAGCCGGTGGCTGGGACATCATACTCACCCTCCCCATGCCATCGCTGAATGTCCCGGCAATCCTCCGTTGTACCCGGCTTCCTGCAGCTCTCCTGTGCTGAGCGGTGACGTTATACCGCTCATTAAGGTCATGTAATATGGATGCGACGCCACTCCCATAGGCGTGGCGTCCATATTCATGGCACGGAGCAGGACGGGGGGGAGGACGGAGAGCACAGAGGAGCAGGCAGCAGGACAGGGGGGGGAGGATGGAGGGCACAGAGGAGCACGGAGCAGGACGGGGGAAGATGGAGAGCACAGATGAGCACGGAGCAGGATGGGGAGAGGACGGGGGAGGATGAAGGGCACAGAGGAGCACGGAGCAGGACGGGGGGAGGATGGAGGGCACAGAGGAGCACGGAACAGGACGGGGGGAAGATGGAGAGCACAGAGGAGCACGGAGCAGGACAGGGGGGCACAAGAGGACGGAGCAGGAAGGGGGGAGCACAGCGGAGGATGGGGCAGGAGGGGGGGAGCATAGAGGAGAATGGGGGAGCACAGAGCTGGATGGGGGAGCAAGGAGCAGGACGGGGCAGCACAGAGCAGGACGGTGGTTTATACACCCGGCTTATACGCGAGTCAATAAGTTTTCCCAGTTTTTTGTGGCAAAATTAGGGGGGTCGGCTTATACACAGGTCGGCTTATACATGAGTATATACGGTACATAATAATAAAAAGTTATGGATATTGGAAAAAAGGGAGAATAAAATAAAAGTAAAAAATGAAAAATTCCTATGCCAAAACAGCTCAAATTAGTGGCAGACACGAGGAAAAGTGGCCCAGAGTACAAATAGTATGATTGCGCAGTATGAATGCATGGGACAGGGCTTGGACCAGCATTTCTAGCTTAAACATTGATCAGTAACAGGTGGATGAGTGACCGGTTTAGGCCTGGTGCTCTGAGAGCCCTGCCAAATTCAGGCAACACACATGAAGGAGATCCAACTTGGAGTCCAAACATTTCCAAAAATTAGGGGCAGACACAAGGACAAGTGGCATCAATTGACCCACAGTAGAAATTTTATTTTATTTTGAATTTAAGTTAAAATTAAGAGATGTATGAAGGACCTGTGTACTGGAAGCCCTGATACCTCATGCAACAACTCAAACTGCTTTTCTACTCAGCCACACTCAGATGGCACAAATATCAACTTTGTAGACTACTGTGCTACTGTTACAAACATTTAGGACAGTAACACAGGTAGTTGACTGAAAGTCAGTGCAGACCTGCTGGTCTGGGAGCCATACTTACACAGGCAACACACATGAAGGAGACCCAACTTGGATACCACACATTTCCAAAAAGTTAGGGTCAAATACCAGGAAAAGTGGCATCAATTGACCCACAGTAGAAATTTTATAATGGAGCAGCAGTAAGGCATGGGTCATGCATGAGACAGGGTCTGGGCTAGCATTTACAGTTTTGATATTAACCCCTTCCCGACCCATGACGCCGACGTCGGCGTCATGAAAACCTGTGCCATCCCGACCCATGACGCCGACGTCGGCGTCATGCTATAAATCATGTTACTGCGGGTCGGGGGTCCGGGGTCACTGAAAGGTCACCCGACCCGCAGTAACAGGACCCTTACTGCATCACCACAGGGGGGTTGGCTTAACCCCCACGTGGCCACGATCGCTCTGATTGGCTGTTAAAAGTGAAACTGCCAATCAGAGCGATTTGTAATATTTCACCAATGAAACTGGTGAAATATTACAATCCAGCCATGGCAGCAATAGCATCTGCCATGGCTGAGACCGTGATCAGACCCCCCCCACACCATGTCACGGCAATGATCGGCCGCCGCCATCGAAAGATGGCAGCGATCGGTCACCGCCGTCGCTGTCTGCTCCCCTGCTCCTGCGATCACCCCCCTCACCTTCCGATCCCCCCCCTCACCTTCCGACGTCCCCTACTCACCTCTCCCGGTCCACCGATGTCCCTGGATCAGTCCCGGCTGCTGCCCGGGATTCTTCATGGGCGCCGCCATCTTGGAAAATGGCGGGCGCATGCGCAGTGCGCCCTAAATTGTAAAAAAAATTTATTTTGATCACTGTGATAAACTGTCACAGTGATCAAAATAAAAAAAAGTAAATGAACCCCCCCGTCATAGGTAGGGACAAATAATAAAAAAAATATATTTTTTAGTTTTTGGTCCGTGATGCGGATTTCACGGCGGATCCGCGGCAGATTTCGCGGCGGATCCGCGGCTGATTTCGCTGCTGATCCGCGGCGGATTTCGCTGAGGATCCGCGGCGGATATCGCTGCTGATCCGCGGCGGATTTCGCTGCTGATCCGCGGCGGATTCGCTGCTGATCCGCGGCGGATTTCGCTGCTGATCCGCGGCGGATTCGCTGCTTATCCGCTGCGGATCCGCGGCTGATTTCGCTGCTGATCCGCTGCGGATTTCGCTGCGGATCCGCGGCGGATTTCGCTGCGATCCGCGACTGATTTTGCTGCTGATTCGCTGCGGATCCCGCGGCGCGATTTTCGCTGCTGATTCGCGGCGGATTTCGCTGCTGATCCGCGGCGGATTTCGCTGCTGATCCGCGGCTGATTCGCTGCTGATCCGCGGCAGATTTCGCTATGATCCGCGGCAGATTTCGCTGCGGATCCGCTACTGATTTCGCTGCGGATCCGCTACTGATTTCGCTGCGGATCCGCGACTGATTTCGCTGCGGATCCGCGGCGGATTTCGCTGCGGATCCGCGGCGGATTTTGTTGCTGATCTGCGACTGATTTTGCTGCTGATTCGCTGCGGATCCGCGGCGGATTTCGCTGCTGATCCGCGGCGGATTTCGCTGCTGATCCGCGACTGATTTTGCTGCTGATTCGCTGCGGATCCGCGGCGGATTTCGCTGCTGATCTGCGGATCGATTTTCGCTGCTGATTCGCGCGGATTTGCTGCGCTGCGACGATTTCGCTGCTGATCCGCGGCGGATTTCGCTGCTGATCCGCGGCGATTTCGCTGCTGATCCGCGCTAATTTCGCTGCTGATCCGCGGCGGATTTTGCTGCTGATCCGCGCGGATTTTGTCTGATCCGCGACTGATTTTGCTGCGGATCTGCGGCTGATTATCTGCTGATTCATCTGCGCTAGCGGGTATAGCATAACGCGATCGCGTTATGCTATACCGTTACCAGCCGGTCAACGCTACGTGTTGAACGGGCTGGTAAAACGCAATATGAACCCAGCCTTAGGGTTAGAACTAGGGTTAGGGTTAGCATTAGGGTTAAGGTTAGAATTACGGTTGGGGTTGGAATTTGAGTTAGGGTTGGAATTAGGGTTAGGGTTGTAATTAGGGTTAGGCTTGTAGTTAGGTTTATGGTTAGAGTTGGGATTAGGGTTAGGGGTGTGTTGGGGTTAGGGTTATGATTAGGGTTTGTATTAGGGTTAGGTGTGTGTAGGGTTAGGGGTGTGTTGGGGTTAGTGTTGGAGTTAGAATTGAGGGGTTTCCACTATTTAGGCACATCAGGGGGTCTCCATACGCGACATGGCGCCACCATTGATTCCTGCAAATTTTGCGTTCAAAAAGTCAAACAGTGCTCCCTTTATTCCAAGCCCCGACGTATGCCCAAACAGTGGTTTATCCCCACATATGAGGTATCAGCGTACTCGGGAAAAATTGCACAACAACTTTGGGGGTTCTAATTTCTCCTGTTAACATTGAGAAAAAAAATTGGGGACTAAAAATTATTTTTGTGGAAAAAAAATGATTTTATATTTTCACGGCTCTGCGTTATAAACTTCTGTGAAGGACTTGGAGATTCAAAGTGCTTATAACACATCTATAGGAGTTCCTTGGGGGATCTAGTTTCCAAAATGGGGTCACTTGTGGGGAGTTTCTACTGTTTAGGCACATCAGGGACTCTGCAAACGTAAGATGACGCCCGAAGACCATTCCATCAAGTGGGCATTTCAAAACGTCACTACTTCCCATCCGAGCCCCGACGTGTGCCCATACAGTAGTTTTCTCCCACATATGGGATATCAGCATACTCAGGACAAATTGGACAACAACTTTTGGGGTCTAATTTCTCATGTTACCCTTGGGAAAATAAAAAAATTGGGGACTAAAAGATCCTGATTGTGGAAAAAATATGATTTTTTTATTTTCATGCCCGGGCGTTATAAACTTGTGTGTAGCCCTTGGGGGTTCAAAGTGCTCACCACACATCTAGATAAGTTCTTTGCGGGGTCTAGTTTCCTAAATGGGGTCACTTGTGGGGAGTTTCTACTGTTTAGGCACATCAGGGGCTCTGCAAACGTAACAAGATGCCCGCAGACCATTCCATCAAGTCGGCATTTCAAAGCGTCACCACATCCCTTCCGAGCCCTGACGTGTGCCCAAACAGTGGTTCCCCCCCACATATGGGGTACTAGCGTACTCAGGACAAACTGGACAACAACTTTTGGGGTCCAATTTCTCCTGTAACCATTGTGAAAAAAAAAAATAGTGGGCTAAAAAATCTTTTTTGAGAAAAAAAATGATTTTTTTTTTTCACGGCTCTGCGTTATAAACTTCTGTGAAGCACCTTGGGGTTCAAAGTTCTCACTATGCATCTAGATAAGTTCCTTAGGGCGTCTAGTTTCCAAAATGGGGTCACTTGTGGGGGAGCTCCAATGTTTAGGCACACAGGGACTCTCCAAATGCGACATGGCAACGCTAAATATTCCAGCATATTTTCCATTCAAAAAGTCAAATGGCGCTCCTTCCCTTCTGAGCCCTGCCGTGCGCCCAAACAGTGGTTTATGACCACATATGAGGTATCTATGTACTCAGGAGAAATTGCCCAACAAAATTTAGGATCCAATTTATACTGTTGCCCATGTGAAAATGAAAAAAACTGAGGCTAAAAGAAAATTTTTGTGAAAAAAAAGTACTTTCTTTTTTTTACGGATCAATTTGTGAAGCACCTGGGGGGTTCAAAGTGCTCACTATGCATCTAGATAAGTTCCTTAGGGGGTCTAGTTTCAAAAATGGGGTCACTTGTGGGGGAGCTCCAATGTTTAGGCACACAGGGACTCTCCAAATGCGACATGGCAACCGCTAAATATTCCAGCATATTTTCCATTCAAAAAGTCAAATGGCGCTCCTTCCCTTCTGAGCCCTGCCGTGCACCCAAACAGTGGTTTATGACCACATATGAGGTATCTGTGTACTCAGGAGAAATTGCCCAACAAATTTTAGGATCCAATTTATACTGTTGCCCATGTGAAAATGAAAAAAACTGAGGCTAAAGAAAATTTTTGTGAAAAAAAAGTACTTTCTTTTTTTTACGGATCAATTTGTGAAGCACCTGGGGGTTCAAAGTGCTCACTATGCATCTGGATAAGTTCCTTAGGGGGTCTAGTTTCCAAAATGGGGTCACTTGTGGGGGAGCTCCAATGTTTAGGCACACAGGGACTCTCCAAATGCGACATGGCAACCGCTAAATATTCCAGCATATTTTCCATTCAAAAAGTCAAATGGCGCTCCTTTCCTTCTGAGCCTGCCGTGCCCAAACAGTGGTTTATGACCACATATGAGGTATCAGTGTACTCAGGAGAAATTGCCAACAAATTTTAGGATCTAATTTATACTGTTGCCCATGTGAAAATGAAAAAAACTGAGACTAAAAAAATTTTTGTGAAAAAAAAGTACTTTCTTTTTTTTACGGATCAATTTGTGAAGCACTGGGGTTCAAAGTGCTCACTATGCATCTAGATAAGTTCCTTAGGGGGTCTAGTTTCCAAAATGGGGTCAATTGTGGGGAGCTCCAATGTTTAGGCACACAGGGACTCTCCAAATGCGACATGGCAACCGCTAATATCCAGCATATTTTCCATTCAAAAAGTATCAATGGCGTCCTTCCCTTCTGAGCCCTGCCGTGCGCCCAAACAGTGGTTTATGACCACATATGAGGTATCTGTGTACTCAGGAAAATTGCCCAACAAATTTTAGGATCCAATTTATACTGTTGCCCATGTGAAAATGAAAAAAACTGAGGCTAAAAGAATTTTTTGGGGAAAAAAAATACTTTCTTTTTTTTACGGATCAATTTTGTGAAGCACCTGGGGGTTCAAAGTGCTCACTATGCATCTGATAAGTTCCTTAGGGGGTCTAGTTTCCAAAATGGGGTCACTTGTGGGGGAGCTCCAATGTTTAGGCACACAGGGACTCTCCAAATGCGACATGGCAACCGCTAAATTCCAGCATATTTCGCATTCAAAAGTCAAATGGCGCTCCTTCCCTTCTGAGCCCTGCCGTGCGCCCAAACAGTGGTTTATGACCACATATGAGGTATCTGTGTACTCAGGAAAATTGCCAACAAATTTTAGGATCCAATTTATACTGTTGCCATGTGAAAATGAAAAAAACTGAGGCTAAAGAAAATTTTTGTGAAAAAAAAGTACTTTCTTTTTTTTACGATCAATTTGTGAAGCACCTTGGGGTTCAAAGTGTCACTATGCATCTAGATAAGTTCCTTAGGAGGTCTAGTTTCCAAAATGGGGTCACTTGTGGGGGAGCTCCAATGTTTAGGCACACAGGGACTCTCCAAATGTGACATGGCAACGCTAAATATTCCAGCATATTTTCTATTCAAAAAGTCAAATGGCGCTCCTTCCCTTCTGAGCCCTGCGTGCGCCCAACAGTGGTTTATGACCACATATGAGGTATCTGTGTACTCAGGAGAAATTGCCCAACAAATTTAGGATCCAATTTATACTGTTGCCCATGTGAAAATGAAAAAAACTGAGACTAAAAGAAAATTTTTGTGAAAAAAAAGTACTTTCTTTTTTTTACGGATCAATTTGTGAAGCACCTGGGGGTTCAAAGTGCTCACTATGCATCTAGATAAGTTCCTTAGGGGGTCTAGTTTCCAAATGGGGTCACTTGTGGGGGAGCTCCAATGTTTAGGCACACAGGGACTCTCCAAATGCGACATGGCAACCGCTAAATATTCCAGCATATTTTCCATTCAAAAAGTCAAATGGCGCTCCTTCCCTTCTGAGCCCTGCCGTGCGCCCAAACAGTGGTTTATGACCACATATGAGGTATCTGTGTACTCAGGAGAAATTGCCCAACAAATTTTAGGATCCAATTTATACTGTTGCCCATGTGAAAATGAAAAAAACTGAGGCTAAAGAAAATTTTTGTGAAAAAAAAGTACTTTCTTTTTTTTACAGATCAATTTGTGAAGCACCTTGGGGTTCAAAGTGATCACTATGCATCTAGATAAGTTCCTTAGGAGGTCTAGTTTCCAAAATGGGGTCACTTGTGGGGGAGCTCCAATGTTTAAGCACACAGGGACTCTCCAAATGTGACATGGCAACCGCTAAATATTCCAGCATATTTTCTATTCAAAAAGTCAAATGGCGCTCCTTCCCTTCTGAGCCCTGCTGTGCGCCCATACAGTGGTTTATGACCACATATGAGGTATCTGTGTACTCAGGAGAAATTGCCCAACAAATTTTAGGATCCATTTTATCCTGATGCCCATGTAAAAATGAAAAAATTGATGCTAAAAGAAAATTTTTGTTGGAAAAATTAAAATGTCCATTTTTTCCTTCCACGTTGCTTTAGTTCCTGTGAAGCACCTGAAGGGTTAATAATCTTCTTGAATGTAGTTTTGAGTAGCTTGAGGGGTGCAGTTTTTATAAAGGTGTCACTTTTGGGTATTTTCTGCCATATAGATCCCTCAAAGTGACTTCAAATGTGAGGTGGTCCCTAAAAAAAATGGTTTTGTAAATTTTGATGTAAAAAGGAGAAATCGCTGGTCAAATTTTAACCCTTATAACTTCCTAACAAAATAAAATGTTGTTCCCAAAATTGTGCTGATGTAAAGTAGACATGTGGGAAATGTTATTTATTAACTATTTTGTGCCACATAACTCTCTGGTTTAACAGAATAAAAATTAAAAATTTGAAAATTACAAAATTTTCAGAATTTTCGCCAAATTTCCATTTTTTTCACAAATAAACGCAAAAATTATCGACCTTAATTTACCACTAACATGAAGCCCAATATGTCACGAAAAAACAATCTCAGAATCGCTAGGATCCGTTGAAGCGTTCCTGAGTTATTACCTCATAACGGGACACTGGTCAGAATTGCAAAAAATGGCAAGGTCTTTAAGGTCAAAATAGGCTGGGTCATGAAGGGGTTAAGTTGAAATTGAAAGGTGGTTGAGTGACAGGTGTAGGCCTGGTACTCTGAGGCCCCTTCCACTACAGGCAACCCACCAGATGGAGACTCAACTTGGAGTCTCCAAATTTCTTAAAATTATTGGCACACACCACTAAAGTGGCATCAATTTCACCAGAGTAGAAATAGTTTAATGGGGCTCTGACACCCCTTTCACTACAGGCAACCCACAAGATGGAGACCCAACTTGGAGTCTCCAAAATTTAAAAACTTATCTACAAGGCGTACCACTGTGTGGCTCCCAAAGAAAGGGAGTCGAGTAGCCTGTCCAGTAACAGAAGTTGTCAGTTGTATTTGGATAGGACAAACCGATGTTTGTTCAGTAGAGCTTTCGGTAACATTACTACCTACCCCATGTATATCTCGAACAACAAGTCTATTCCCCCTTCCACCATGACCTTGCTTTTTCCCACTCATGTTGGATTGTACCCCCTCTTTAACCAGGTGTTTCACAACCCAGATCTGTCAGTCTCCTGACAGTGTGGCTGGACCTCAGAATTAGCACAAAGGATTTAGATGCTGACATATGGACTGGTGGCGGGACCAACACAATTAGCACAAAGAAGTTATATGTTGAAATATGGACTGCTGGCAGCACCACACAGTTAGCCCAAAATGATTTACAGTTAGGTCCATAAATATTTGGACAGAGACAACATTTATCTAATTTTGGTTCTAGACATTACCACAATGAATTTGAAACAAAACAAATCAGATGCAGTTGAAGTTCAGACTTTCAGCTTTCATTTGAGGGTATCCACATTAAAATTGGATGAAGGGTTTAGGAGTTTCAGCTCCTTAACATGTGCCACCCTGTTTTTAAAGGGACCAAAAGTAATTGGACAGATTAAATAATTGTAAATAAAATGTTCATTTCTAGTACTTGGTTGAAAACCCTTTGTTAGCAATGACTGCCTGAAGTCTTGAACTCATGGACATCACCAGACACTGTGTTTCCTTCTTTTTGATGCTCTGCCAGGCCTTCACCGCGGTGGTTTTCAGTTGTTGTTGTTTGTGGGCCTTTCTGTCTGAAGTTTAGTCTTTAACAAGTGAAATGCATGTTCAATTGGGTTGAGATCAGGTGACTGACTTGGCCATTCAAGAAGATTCCACTTCTTTGCTTTAATAAACTCCTGGGTTGCTTTCGCTTTATGTTTTGGGTCATTGTCCATCTGTAGTATGAAACGACGACCAATCAGTTTGGCTGCATTTGGCTGGATCTGAGCACACAGTATGGTTCTGAATACCTCAGAATTCATTCGGCTGTTTCTGTCCTGTGTCACATCATCAATAAACACTAGTGACCCAGTGCCACTGGCAGCCATGCATGCCCAAGCCATCACACTGCTTCCGCCATGTTTTACAGATGATGTGGTATGCTTTGGATCATGAGCTGTACAACGCCTTCGCCATACTTTTCTCTTTCCATCATTCTAGTAGAGGTTGATCTTGGTTTCATCTGTCCAAAGAATGTTCTTCCAGAACTGTGCTGGCTTTTTTAGATGTTTTTTAGCAAAGTCCAGCCTAGCCTTTTTATTCTTGATTCTTATGAGTGGCTTGCACCGTGCAGTGAACCCTCTGTATTTAATTTCATGCAGTCTTCTCTTTATGGTAGATTTGGATATTGATACGCCTACCTCCTGGAGAGTGTTGTTCACTTGGTTGGCTGTTGTGAAGGGGTTTCTCTTCACCATGGAGAGTATTCTGCGATCATCCACCACTGTTGTCTTCCGTGGGCGCCCAGGTCTTTTTGCATTGATGAGTTCACCAGTGCTTTCTTTCTTTCTCAGAATGTACCAAACTGTAGATTTTGCCACTCCTAAAGTTGTAGCAATTTCTCGGATGGGTTTTTTTCTGTTTTTTGCAGCTTAAGGATAGCTTGTTTCACCTGCATGGAGAGCTCCTTTGACCCCATGTTTCCTTCACAGCTAAACCTTCCAAATGCAAACACCACACCTCAAATCAACACCAGCCCTTTTATCTGCTTAATTGAGAATGATATAATGAAGAGATTGCCCACACCTGTCCATAAAATAGCCTTGGAGTCAATTGTCCAATTACTTTTGGTCCCTTTAAAAACAGGGTGGCACATGTTAAGGAGCTGAAACTCCTAAACCCTTCATCCAATTTTAATGTGGATACCCTCAAATGAAAGCTGAAAGTCTGAACTTCAACTGCATCTGATTTGTTTTGTTACAAATTCATTGTGGTAATGTCTAGAACCAAAATTAGATAAATGTTGTCTCTGTCCAAATATTTATGGACCTAACTGTAGATACTGTAATATGGACCAGTGGCTGGACCGCACAATTAGCACAAATGATTTAGAAGCTGAAATGTGGACTGGTGGCTGCATCACAAAATTAGCACTCCCGATTTATATCCAGGAAGGTCAATTTGACATAGGATCCTATCTATCTGAACTAGCTGAAAATAAACCTATCTATCTGAGTACTTGCAGCAGCAGCAGCCTCACTACGCTGTTACAAAATGGCGCTGAAGTCACATGTCCACTTTTTATATGGAGAGGGACATGTGACTTTGGCAGCCAATGATAGAAGCCCTTGTGTCTGGATATTGTGGATGGTTTCTGCACCATAATTGGCTGCCAGAATCTTTACACATTAAGTTAATGAAAAAAATATAACAGTATGCCGCTTCTCTTACCTCTACCCACCCCCTTCCCTCATCAAACACGCTCCCCCGCTCATCATACATCACCAGTATCCTAGAAAAAGTTCTAACAAAAGCATTAGTATAAACCAAACTTTGGCAGAATTTTGCAGATTTTGAAGAAAATGCTTGGGAATCCGAACATGAATTTGAATGTGCTATGTTCATGCCAAATTTGAGATTAGCAAACATTTTCCAAACAAGTTTGGTAATCTTTAGTTACAAGAGGTTTCATTTTAATGTCATTATTTTCTAGGTAGACTAGGTTCAAAACAGTTTACTATCATAAAGTGGCGCCCCTGAGGGTCCAGTCGCCACAGAGGTACTGCACCTAACAAAGAGGTCTGATATCCCACTCTCAGGTAAGGTGGGGGCACTACCCAGGACTCTAACACCAGCATCCAACACCACTCCAGTCAGGGCACCTGGGCATGCCCTATGGGAGGATGGCCTCATCCCAGGCTTAAGGGTAATTAGGTAGAGGGTGTGGATGGAGTAAGTGAAGAAGGGGCGGAGCTTAAGTAGTGACAGTTGGTGGGAGGAGTTAGTGCTGAAGTAAAGAGATTGTTCTGGAAAGAGTCAGTCAATTGGTCTGAGGAGAGGAGGAGCGAGGAGCTACTGACAGGAGTAGTGTAGAGGAGGGAAGCTTCTAGAAAGAAGAAGTGGTCCTAGGGGCACTGTAAGTGAGGAATCCACCAGTTGCGCCCGAATCCAGCCTGACCAGAGTCGGGTGGAGCGACCAGGTCCCAGTAGGGGAACCTGGTCCCCAAGACTAGTGAAGGACTACAAGACTCAGCTAGCAAACCAGAGGCTGCGGTGACTGTATGTGCCACAGCCACATCCACACACATTTGCCAAAAAGGTAACCGGATAGGATCAATTGGACCTAAAGTACATTGCCTGACAAGATCCGAGGCTGCCGGCTTGGGACCCTGTGTGTGAAGGCATGAGGAAGGAAAGGCAGTAGCCAGAGCAGGGAGACGGCAAGAGTAGGAACATAAGAAAGGAGTCCTGGAGTGGTGTACCCAAATATACCTTGTAGTTTACTGGTCTCCTTACCTGGAGGACACAGCACTAAACGGGAATATGTGCACAAGTGAACTATAAGTAAAAGCATTGGAAAACTGCACCTTGCTGGGTCCCTGGAATCCTTCCTGCGTCATCTGCCAGCACCATTAAAAAACCACCAACCTTACACCTCATAACATCTGCCCTGGGACAAAGCTCTGCCTGTGGAGAGCTGAAATAACTTTGCTGTGCCACCACCAATCCCAGAGGACCTGTACCGCAGCGTTGATCACTCTGACCAAACACCACAGGTGGCGTCACAAACATTTTCCCCTTAATCCACCAAAAACATCTTTACTATTTTAAACATATCTTCCATGGACACCCGGGGCCAAGGACCAGGTTATTGCCTCTGTGACTAATCCCCTCAAGAACTGTCTGACCCGGTAATGAGTACCCCAGGCCCTAGGGGGTGCTCCAATTACATTGTGCCAGATGTTTATCTCAAGGCAACATTACATTTGGTTATAACTATAGGAGGTGCATGGATAGTAGTTACATCTGGCAATGACACTTTAATAGACCCAATGGCCCACTTACCACATAAGAAAACATCAGTATAAGAAGGACCACGTGGTGCTTTTATTTTTCTTTTTGGTGCCCAGAATCTTCAATTTGCCATGATGCATGCGCCGCTATGGCCTCTCTGATTCGTTCTCCCTGAACATTTGACACACTGGGCGAGCTATTTGAAGGTCCTCTTCTCGTCCCTGAACCATCCCCTTGAGAAAGCTGCGTGTTAGGTCAGCGAAACGTGCATCGGGGCTACATCTGGCGTGGGGGTCTCCTCTCTTAACCCTTCAACACTTGGTAAGCTCTTCCTGCCCTTGTTTGTTTACCTTAAAGCACTTTTTTATGCATACTTTGTACTATGGGCATCATATAGAGCGTCATTACCTTGTACTGCACCATGTGTTATGGAAGCCCTTATATATGGTGTTAAAATTCTGCCGTTATGAATCCATAAACATGAGATGTTTAGGTACCTTTGCTTGAGGGTGATACCCAGTACTTTGGGACGTTCCTGGAAACATGTATCATGTCTTTGTAATATCCGTGTGCTTTTATAATGCATTTTGTCCTTAATAAATATTTTCCTGTAATTTTTTTACAGCAAACTCCTTGATCGCTGGTGTTTTCATAAGAAAATATCAGTATAAGAAGGACCACATGGTGCTTTTTTTTTTCTTTTTGGTGCCCAGAATCTTCAAATTACGACTCTGGAAATACACGTGTTACAGCAAAAAAATCACTTCAAGTCAATTGAAATGTACTGCATTGCTGATAAAGATTTGGCTCCATTACAATTAAAGTTTTATCTTCATCTCTTTAAAATAGGACTTATAAAGGCCATATAATGGTTTAATCAATGTACCCTTTACTTAATGAATTTAAACAATAAAAAAACACGTACACTATAGTTACTTACTTTGCAAAATGAGAAAAGATTATTCTTCCTATAAAAATGTGTACTTCCACTAAAGTTGAGTAATATAGTTTCAACGGTAAAATATAGAATTCATTGTTACTGTATACTATACTGTACAGTATCCCACTTTTTCTCCTAATAATCCAAGGTTCTAATATTTTTTTTCTTTTTCTTTCTAAAAAAGGGGGCATGACTAAGTGTCCATTTATATGGACAGTGATGTCCCCTGAGGAAGTTTGTGTGAAAACGAGCATTGAGGTGCATAGTGGTTCACAATTCTTTGTTTTTGGATGTGTGCTAATTCAAATATATTTTTGCTGCTTCCTGATATACACTTTTGACTTAGTGTTGTGACTAGAGTTGAGCGATACTTTCCGATATCCTAAAGTATCGGAATCGGAATGGTATCGCCGATATCACTAAAATATCGGGGATACCGATACCGATACCGGAAGTCCCATGTAAGTCTATGGGAACAAAATATCGCAACTAAAAAAAACCTTTATTTCCTTGTAAACACTAAATATACACACATAGAATACATATATATATATACATGTCATTGTGACATATATTATATACATATATGTATAGTTTATACACTTCTACATAGTAAAATATACTCTGATTCAATTGCCGGGTAAAGCCGGCTTCAGTGAAAAGACAGAAGCACCCGACATGAAATGACACTTGGTGTACATAGGGTTAACCATGTCTTTTCATGTCGTTTGCTATCTGATTTGCACAAACAATTAAATCAGACTATGTGTGCAAAATTTCACACCTGTAGGGGTTAATTAAAGGTGTAAATTCGTTGTAAAAAAAACGGACTTTTTTGCTACGAATTTACACCTTTAATTAACCCCTACAGGTGTGAAATTTTGCACACATAGACTGATTTAATTGTTTGTGCAAATTAGATAGCAAAGGACATGAAAAGACATGGTTAACCCTATGTACACCAAGTGTCATTTCATGTCGGGTTCTGCTTTTTCACAAAAGCCGGCAATTGAATTAGCGGCTATTATACTATGTAGAAGTGTATGAACTACAAATATAAATATATATATATATGTGTCACAAATTCAATGACATGTATATATATATATATATATATGAGGTGTAAAATTGCTGAAAAAAAATGCGTGGGCTCCCGCCCTATTTTCGCAACCAGACAGACAAAGCCAGTGAGTGGGGGCAGATAATAATAGCCCAGAGAGGGACCATTTTTTTTGGCCCCCCCGGCTACTTAACATCTGCCCCTAGACACCCCAGAAAGGGCAAATCTCTAATTAGATTTGCCCTTTCTGGCACTTTGCCCGTCTATTCCCATTGCCCTGTAGCGGTGGCGAATGGGTTAATAAGGGGTTAAAATGACCTTGCAATTGAAAGGTCACTTTAAGCCAGGTTAATAATTGAGAGCTGTCAATTAGACAACTATCAATTATTAATCCTATTGTATGAAAGAAAAATCAAACACACACACTTTAATAAAAAAGAAGTTTAATGAAATAATCACACAGTTTTTGACCATATTTTATTTACCTGCTAAAACCATTTCCTGTAATAAAAATAAAATAATAAAGCAAAATTATTCTTACCAATCCGAGTCAGTCAGGTCCCACGGTGTAATCCTTCAGAAAGGGTTAATGTTTACTGCAGGGACCGCAGCTAATGCTGCAGCCTCACAGTAAACCCCAAATGAATGAGTTCCTCTCCTGCCTGACAGGAGAGTAAAGGCTGGGTGTCACATAACGATACACCAGTGATCCCGACAACGATATGCACTTGTCAGGATCGCTGGTGTATCGCTACATGATCGCTGCTGAGCTGCCAAACAGGCAGCTCAGGCAGCGATCTGGGACAGCGACACTGCGGGTAACATCGCTTAAGGGCCCGTCTCACATAGCGATATCGCTACCGAGATCGCTGCTGAGTCACAAGTTTTGTGACGCAGCAGCAAGCTCACCAGCGATATCGCTGTGTGTGACATTCAGCGACGATCAGCCCCCTGCCGGGTATCGCTGATCGTCGCAGAAATGTCAGGACCTTTATTTGATCGCTGGTTTCCCTCTGACAGGCACGCATCGCTGCGTGTGACAGGCGGGAGACCAGCGATCCGCTGGTAACCAAGGTACACAGCGGGTTTCCAGGCACCGCGCAGCGCTTGGAAACCCGCTGTGTACCTTGGATACCAGCTCCCTGCATCAGGGCGCTGGTATCCAAGGTACACAGCGGGTTTCTAGGCACAGCCCCGCGCCTGGAAACCCGCTGTGTACCTTGGTTACCAGCGGATCGCTGGTCTCCCGCCTGTCACACGCAGCGATGCGTGCCTGTCAGCGGGAAACCAGCGATCAAAAAAAGGTCCTGACATTTCAGCGACGATCAGCAATACCCGGCAGGGGGGCTGATCGTCGCTGAATGTCACACACAGCGATATCGCTGGTGAGCTCGCTGCTGCGTCACAAAACTAGTGACTCAGCAGCGATCTCGGTAGCGATATCGCTATGTGAGACGGGCCCTTAAGTGGAAAGCTTAATTGATTGCTTTCCACTTTCACTTCAGGTCAGCCAGGGACACAATCAGTGACGTCAGAGGGAACTGATTAACAAAAATAGGGGTTCCCTTCGAAAAAAAAAATGGCGTGGGGTCCCCCTATTTTTGTTAACCAGCCAGATGAAGCAGACCGCTGAGGCCTGGATTTTCAGGCTGTTAAGGAGCCAAGATCCATGGACCTTGCCAGCCTGATAATACTAGGCCACAGCAGTCTGCATATCTTGGCTGATTAACAAAAATAGGGGATCCCCTCGAAAAAAATTGGCGTGGGGTCCCCCCTATTTTTGTTAACCAGCCAGATGAAGCAGACCGCTGAGGCCTGGTTTTTCAGGCTGGTAAGGATCCAATATCCATGGACCTTGCAAGCCTGATAATACCAGGCCACAGCAGTCTGCTTAGCTTGGCTGGTTAACAAAAATAGGGGATCCCCTCGAAAAAAAAAACGGCGTGGGGATCCCCCCTATTTTTGTTAACCAGCCAAGTAAAATGCAGACTGCTGCGGCCTGGTATTAAAAGACTGTCAAGGCCCATGGATTTTGGCCCTCAACAGCCTGATAATACCAGGCTACAGCAGCCCCACATTTGGCGCATCAAAAGATGTGCCAATTGTGGCACTTTACCCGGCTCTTCCCACTTGCCCTGTAGCGGTGGCAAGCGGGGTAATAAGGGGTTATTGTCACCGTTGATTGCACGGTGACAATAAGCCCGGTTAATAATGGAGAGGCGTCAATAAGACACCGATCCATTATTAATCCCAAAGTTATTAAATGCATAAAAAAAAGACACAGCAAGAAAAAAGTCTTTTAATGAAATAAAAGAGACAACACAGTTTTCATTTTTTTATTACTCTCTCATTCTGCGACGCCATCGATCTCCTGTAAAAAAGAAAAAAAAACAAACCAACAGTATACCACCTGTCCGACGCAGTCCATAACGACAGTCCCACGACGATCCAGCTCTGCTACATCGCAATGACAGGCAGAGCCTGTCATTGCAACGCAGCACAGCTGATTACCTGCTTCCCCGGCGGTGACGTCATCGGACTGACTGCTTTACGGCCGGGATTACCCAGCAGTCACTGCAGTTATCGCGAGAGAAACTGCATGTGACCGCCGGGGAAAGAAGATGGCGGCCATGAAGCAGTACAGGACGTGACCGCCGGAGATCTTCTGCCAGGTAAGTGCCGCTGACTCCTGACAGACCCGACAGACGGACACTGACAGTGACAGTGACAATCCCGATTCCGGTATCCGATAAGACGAAAATATCGGAACTCGGAATCGGAATTCCGATACAGCCAATATCGGCCGATACCCGATATTTGCAGTATCGGAATGCTCAACCCTAGTTGTGACTTATCAGTAGAGATGGGTAAATGAGAATTGATGGGTGGAGATGGGCAAAATGAATTTAATTCTACTGAAATTTTACAAAACTCAGTATTCTTGAGAATACAGATTTTTTGTAATTTGTTGCATGTAAATTCAGAAAAATGGTGGCCTGCTGCAGCCACTATTTTGCTGAACAGTAAAGAGTCGGCACAAGGTTAAAAAGAAAAAAAAAACATAACACACTGCTCACTTTTCCGCTGCTCTCTGCCCACTGCTTGGTCATCCAGGCCCCTGTCGTGACTTATCTCTGGCCCAGATCACTCTAGGTTGGACCTTCTGGCCTTGGAGTTCACTGTGCATGCAAAAGTCCAGGCCATGGTTGTGATATGAAAAAAGCAGTGAGCAGTGGGAGAGGCTGGAGAGATGGACAGTGAGGAAAGAATATTTTTTCTTTCTGACACTTCACCGGCCACTTAACTCACTAGCCTCCTCCACTGCTTCTTGCCCATCATCCAGTCCTCCGAGTCTCCTTTTTCTGCATCTTTGGCAAGATGTTCACTCTAAACTGGAGCTTCCAGACACTGGCAAACCCAGGAGTTCACTAAGCATGCTGCGGTGTCTACTCATGGCGGAAAGTCCTGGTCTAGAATGAACACCAGGCAGAAAATGTAACATGACGAAGGTGAGCAGGACCAGACAGAGTACAGGGGGCAGCCAGAGAGGGAGCCGTGGGGACAGTATATTTTGTATTTTTTTTACACCTTACGAATATTATGCTCTGGGGTCGGTACATAGCCAGAGGATAATAAAGGACATTACATTTGCTGAACATAACTTCTCTGCAAATCAAATTTCCCAGGAAAAACTGCATGAACAGGAGCATTCAAATTTTACCTTATCCGCTCATCATTTAACTTGCGCATCTTATCGGTCTGGTATCTCCCTGCACACTATTTATCATTGACTGAAGTGTCACTGTTCAGTGTATTACCATTGTAATGTGTGCCAGCAGCATCTAGTCTCTATTCTGTAAATAAGTGTTATTAAGTGTCACCAATCCCAGGGCTGAGAATTCAATAATAATATTGAATATTATGTATTATGTATACCACTCCTCACATATAAAGCTCCATGGAATAAATGGCGCTATAATAATAAATAATAATAATAATATATAAAAGTACATAAACTTCCAGTTTGGTTATGCAATTTATTAACACAGTGATTACATGTATATGCACTACTATCAGTTCTTGAACATTTACCATGTAACTACTTTTTGTTAAAAGCGTATAAGTATAACTGCAATTGTACAAATTTTCATGAAAAATTCCAAAATCTACAGTATTTTAGGCATCAGTTCAGTCATTTAAGACTACCCCTCAGGCATTTCTCAAGAAGCATTTAAGAAGACTTTTTTTTAACATGAGGCAGTTTTGAATTGAATTATAAAAATTACATTTCATTTTGCAGATACTCAAATGTGACCCAAAACACAGCATATCTATTGTACTTTTTGTTCAATTTTTTTTAATTGCACAAAGGGTAATAAAAAGCACATCATATTTGTTATTTAATCTCTTCTGTGCACTACAATACCATTTTTTGTGGTCATAAAATGATTCTGAAAAGTGCTGAGGTCAAAAAGTGCTGAGCCATGCCTAGGGCATGGCTCAGGAAACAGAATTAGTGCCATATGTAGTCGATTTTAGAGTGCACATTTTGGTGGGCTGGCTTTTGAGCATTATTATGCATTTGAAGTACAGGTACAGTGTAAACTCCCAAAAAGTGACCCAATTTTGAATCACTTCTCACAAAATTTATCTAGTGTGCACTTTTACTCCACCAATGTTTCCAGAACATTAATGTTGCAGAGTAAATATGTAAATTGTATCTTCAGAGAGGAACAGGACTTGAACTCTAGTGCCACCTATTGGAAGCAGCAGTCCTACAAGTCCACATTGATCCTTTAATGTGTATTGCAATATGACTCAGGATAAAAGCCAAATGAAAATCTCAGTTTGCAGACACAGTGTTTAGGCATATTGCCCCTCATCAGTGCAAAGTATGAGGTCTGATTTGGCTACGTAAGAGGCTAAGACTGGGATCTAAGGGTAAGGTTTCTCCTTTTGGAGAGAGGCATGCCAGGTTTGGCACGCCAGTATGAGGAGACTTTAACGCCTCACATGCTCCTTTGGGAAAATAAATATGCATTGTCTCTTCAGAGAGGAAGAGGACCTGAACTGTAGTGCCACCTATTGGAAGTAGCAATCCTATGTCACAGAGTAAGAATAGCATTTTTTCTATAGATATACCATTTTTGTGCCCAATATGCTATGCATATACATATAATTTAAAAATTGCAATTTTTTGTTATTCTCACTCTCAAGAAAAGGAATAAAAAAAATTATCAAAAGCCATGTGTGTTATAGTCTGCGGAACGCACCAAGTAAATATAAATAATGGGTGCGTTCACAGCCCGGGGTCCACCGTGCAGGCAGAGCCTGCTGCAAGTAAAATGACAGGATATGGCAGTATAAGCGAACTCTGTTACTTCACAGAGTCGCAAACATAGATGTTGTGGCACTATATGGCGGGATAAGCGAACTCAGGTACACCACAGAGTCGCTGAGGTAGAGACACAGAGATAGAGACTGTGTCCTGTTAACACCACAGGGGTACACAGATAACTGCTGTGCGGATAGCAGTCCGTGGTCATGCAGTCAGCAACGCAAACAAGCAACTCCTCACCAGAGTAGCCATATTCTAGAGGCTATTTCAGCCAAGCCCTGAACACGTGCATACAAATCTCCTCACCGGAGGTGCCGGTATTCTAGGGGCTTATTTCAGCCGAGCCCTAACCGCATGCGTGCCTGATCACACTGGCGCAAAGCACATAACACAATTGATACTAGCGCATGGCTGAGCGGTCATGCAATCTTTTTATAGCAGCAACTACAAGACCTTCAGAAAAGGACCAATGAGAAACTGTTTCAGAACACAAGCAGTTTCAGGACGTTCCTGGGGACCAATAGGAGCTGCTGCAGTACCTGAGCATGTGACCCCTGATCTCCAATGAGAGATCTTACCCTGGGCATGCTCAGAAGGGGAAACACAGGACTTAGTCCCAAGACTGCCTGCTCCAGCACTAGTTATAATAGAGGAACCAGAAGAGGCAGCAACAAGCCTCTGCACAGTATTAGACAGAGCGAGACGCTGGGACCGACGTCTCCGCTGAGTAGGCTCCACTACGGCCGGAGATGGATGGGGGACCGCAGCGGGACTGGTTTGAGATTCCCCTTGTGCAGCAGCGGGAACTCGATCCCTAACATAACCCCCCCTCCTAGGGCCCCCCCTTCTTTGGGCCTCACTGCGTTCAAAGGCAGCGATGAGCTGCGGAGCGTTAGCGTGCTCGGCAGGCTCCCAGGACCTATCTCTGGCCCATAACCCCTCCATCCACAAAATAAAATCTTTTGCCCAAGTACTTCCTTACACTCTACGATGGCGTTCACCTCATGGTTGTCCGTAGACGAACCCGATGTCCCGGCAGATGACTCGGAAAACCAGGACATAAGCACGGGTTTCAGGAGGGATACGTGAAAGGTGTCGGAGATACCTAGGCGTGGTGGAAAAGCCAAACGGTATACCACAGGGTTAACCTGCTAGATGACTTTGAAAGGACCCAGGTAGCGGGTTGCCAACTTAGTGGACTCAACTCGCAGAATGATGTTACGGGCAAAGAGCCACACCAAGTCCCCAGGAGCAAATGTTGGAGCGGGGCGCCGATTTGCGTCGGCGGAGGACCACATCCTCTCCTTGGACGCCTGAATGGCATCCTGGGTACGGTCCCAAATGTCCCATGCCTCCACAGCCCAGTCTGCCACCCTGGAGTCGACGGAAGACACGGGCATGGGCACCGGAACCCGCAGATGCTGATCGTAGTTTAGGAGGAATGGAGTCTGTCCGGTGGAGTCAGCCACAGCATTGTTTAGTGCAAACTCAGCCCACGGTAGCAAGGATGCCCAGTAATCCTGCCTGGCAGAGACAAAATGTCGCAAGTATGTGACCAAGGTCTGGTTGGCCCTCTCTATCAACCCATTCATCTCGGGATGGTCTGCAGAGGAGAGATTCAACTCAATACTGAGTAAACGACAAAGCTCTCTCCAGAACCGAGACGCAAACTGGGGACCTCGGTCACTGACAATTTTGTCTGGCATACCGTGTAGACGGAAGATGTGCCTAACGAACAACCTGCCAGAGCCCGTGCAGAAGGTAACCGCGGTAGCGGCATCAGGTGCACCAGTTTGGAAAAATGGTCGGTGATTACCCAAATGAGGGTGCAGCCCCAAGACTTGGGTAAGCCACCACAAAGTCCATCCCAACCATCTCCCAGGACCTGTCTGCCACCAGCAAAGGGTAAAGTAACCCAGCTGGCCGTTGTCGAGGAGACTTATTCTTGGCGCAGGAGACACACGCCCGAACATAGTCCCCAAAGTCACGGACCATATGCGGCCACTAGTATGTCCTCGCCTGCAACTCAGATGTCCTCTTTGCCCCAAAGTGTCCACCAACCCTGAACGAATGTGCCCAATAAAGTACCTCCGGTCGCAAATGGGTAGGCACAAAAGTCTTTCCTGGGGCACAGACTCTAGCGAAACTAGGGCCACTGTTCTCAGGCTCTCTGTGGGGACAATAAGCCGAGGTCTCTCCTCCTCCTCCTCAGAGGACACTGTTATGTTTTGGTAGCTGAGGAGAGCAGGCAAAAACGGCAATACACCAGAGAGGTTGGAATCTACTGGATTGCAGTACCCTGACTAACCACCACAACTAAAGGCAGCCGTGGAGCGTTCCTACGTTGGTCCTAGATGCCTCGTCACAGCCTGAGAGGTTAATTACACCTAAAGATAGAAAGAGGAAAGTTATCTGCCCCGGAGCAGATCTCTAAAGAACATAGGAAGCCCCCAAACATGTAATGGCGGTTAGACAAGAGGAAATACAGACACAGACAGAAAATAGTATGAGCAAACGCTGGGGCCCAATCTGCCTAGACAGAAAAGGATAGGAAGGATACTTACTGCAATCCAAAAAAAAACCTAAAAAAGCCAACGCTACTAATTGCAAAAACACCTGAGATCACACGACCTCTACCACCTAAATTAGTTCTCTGGTGTAACAAAACTAAGCCGCAGCCACTGAAAAAACTGGAAAAGGCAAATGAACAAACAACAGTGGCTCCAGAGGAACCGAGAGGAGCCCAAGCCCCCTGGGGAGGGGAACCTGGCCAACCTCACAGAAATGCAGAGAAATATGCAAATGGCAAGCACAAAAACAAAAAACAGAAAATATCTTATCTGAGAGCAGGAGAAGAGGCAAGACTCAGCAAGCTTCCAAGTGAACCAGGAAACAACGTTGAGACAAGAACAATTGATCACCGGAAACCATGATGGGGGGAAACCTCCCTTATATCCAGACAGTCTGTGATTCCTGATTGCCAATCCTCATTGAATGGTTCAGTACTGTTTGTAACCACCAGAGGGAGCTTCTGCTCAGAATTCATTTCTAAAACATTCACAACTGTACCCCCCCCTTGAGGAGGGGGTCACCGAACCCTCATTTGTGCAACCAGGTCGGTCAGGATGAGCTCTGTGATACGCACGGATCAGTCTCCTAGCATGGATGTCCGAAGAAAACACCCAAGAATTGTCCTCCTGACCAGTGTCGGACTGGCCCACAGGAGAACCGGAGGATTCTCCGGTGGACCCTGGCATCTGGGGGGCCCTGGCACCTGCTGGCATACAGGGGCCTGTTGCCTAGGGCCCCCGCTGCTCCAGGGGCCCCCAGCCGGTGGCGTGTCGCTAATAGCGGCACACCACGCAGCTGCCATGGGGGCCCCGTGCCAGCGGAGCAGCAGCGGGTGACAGGAGGCAGGAGCCCCTGTCCCCGCTGCTAAAGAGAAATGAATATTCACTGCTTCCCACGCCCACATGGGCGTGGGAAGCAGTGAATATCATTACTTACCTGTCACCCGCTCCAACCGCTGAGCGCCGCTGTCCTCGGGTCCTCTTGCTGCGATGTTCAGGCAGAGGGCGCGATGACATCATTAGTGAGCGCCGCGCCCCCTGCCTGAGCATTCACTGCCGGAGGACCGAAGACAGCGGCGCTCAGCAGTGGATCCGGTGTCAGGTAAATATCGCAGGTGCCGGGGCCCTGAGCCAGCGGAGACACCGGCACCTGTCACCCATAGCGCGCCGGTGTCCCCGCCTGCTCAGGACACCAGCACCTGGCCCCCAGCGACGAGAGGTGAGTATGTCTTTTTTTTTTTTTTTGCAGCATCTATGGGGCATAATCTATGGAGCATTTATGGGGGCATAATCTGTGGAGCATTTATGGGGGCATAATCTATGGGGGCATAATCTGTGGAGCATTTATGGGGCATAATCTATGGGGCATAATCTGTGGAGCATTTATGGGGGCATAATCTATGGGGGCATAATCTGTTGAGCATTTATGGGGGCATATTCTATGGGGGCATAATCTGTGGAGCATTTATGGGGGCATAATCTATGGGGCATAATCTGAGGAGCATTTATGGGGGCATAATCTGTGGAGCATTTATGGGGGCATAATCTGTGGAGCATTTATGGGGGCATAATCTATGGGGGCATAATCTGTGGAGCATTTATGGGGGCATAATCTATGGGGCACAATCTATGGGGGCATAATCTAAGGAGCATTTATGGGGGCATAATCTATGGAGCATCTATAGGGGCATAATCTATGGGGGCATAATCTAAGGAGCATTTATGGGGGCATAATCTATGGGGCATAATCTGTGGAGCATTTATGGGGGCATAATCTATGGGGGCATAATCTGAGGAGCATTTATGGGGCATAATCTATGGGGGCATAATCTGTGGAGCATTTATGGGGCATAATCTATGGGGGCATAATCTGTGGGGGCATAATCTGTGGAGCATTTATGGGGGCACAATCTATGGGGGCACAATCTATGGGGCATAATCTGTGGAGCATTTATCGGGGCATAATCTATAGGGGCATAATCTGTGGAGCATTTATGGGGGCATAATCTGTGGAGCATTTATGGGGGCATAATCTAAGGAGCATCTATGGGGGCATAATCTAAGGAGCATTTATGGGGGCATAATCTATGGAGCATCTATAGGGGCATAATCTATGGGGGCACAATCTATTGAGCTTTTATGGGGGCATAATCTAAGGAGCATTTATGGGGCATAATCTGTGGAGCATTTATGGGGCATAATCTGTGGAGCATTTATGGGGGCATAATCTATGGGGGCATAATCTGTGGAGCATTTATGGGGGCACAATCTATGGGGGCACAATCTATGGGGGCATAATCTGTGGAGCATTTATCGGGGCATAATCTATAGGGGCATAATCTGTGGAGCATTTATGGGGGCATAATCTGTGGAGCATTTATGGGGGCATAATCTAAGGAGCATCTATGGGGGCATAATCTAAGGAGCATTTATGGGGGCATAATCTATGGAGCATCTATAGGGGCATAATCTATGGGGGCACAATCTATTGAGCTTTTATGGGGGCATAATCTAAGGAGCATTTATGGGGCATAATCTGTGGAGCATTTATGGGGGCATAATCTATGGGGGCATAATCTAAGGAGCATCTATGGGGGCATAATCTATGGGGGCATAATCTAAGGAGCATTTATGGGGGCATAATCTATGGAGCATCTATAGGGGCATAATCTATGGGGGCATAATCTAAGGAGCATTTATGGGGGCATAATCTATGGGGACATAATCTGTGGAGCATTTATGGGGGCATAATCTATGGGGGCATAATCTGTGGAGCATTTATGGAGGCATAATCTATGGGGGCATAATCTGTGGAGCATTTATGGGGGCATAATCTGTGGAGCATTTATGGGGGCATAATCTAAGGAGCATCTATGGGGGCATAATCTAAGGAGCATTTATGGGGGCATAATTTATGGAGCATCTATAGGGGCATAATCTATGGGGGCATAATCTAAGGAGCATTTATGGGGGCATAATCTATGGGGGCATAATCTGTGGAGCATTTATGGGGGCATAATCTATGGGGGCATAATCTAAGGAGCATCTATGGGGGCATAATCTGTGGAGCATTTATGGGGGCATAATCTATGGGGGCATAATCTATGGAGCATCTATGGGGGCATAATCTATGGAGCATTTATGGGGCACAATCTATGGAGCTTCTATGGGGGCACAATCTATGGAGCTTCTATGGGGCACAATCTAAGGAGCACTTATGGGGGCACAATCTATGGAGCTTCTATGGGGGCATAATCTAAGGAGCACTTATGGGGGCATAATCTATGGAGCATCTATGGGGGCATAATCTATGGAGCATCTATGGGGGCATAATCTAAGGAGCATTTATGGGGGCACAATTTATGGAGCTTCTATGGGGGCATAATCTAAGGAGCATTTATGGGGGCATAATCTATGGAGCATCTATGAGGGCACAATCTGTGGAGCATCTATGGGGGCACAATCTATGGGGGCATAATACATGGGCAGCATATGGGGCACAATCTATGGAGCATCTTGTGGGGCATAATACATGGGTCAGCATATGGGGCATAATCTCATTTTCCACCCTAGGCTTATACTCGAGTCGATAAGTTTTCCCAGTTTTTTGTGGCAAAATTAGGGGGGTCGGCTTATACTCGAGTATATATGGTATCTATCTATTATCTATCAATATATATATAGCATTATACCCTATGAGGGGGGCAGCATTATCCCCTATGGGGGCAGCATTATCCCCTATGAGGGGGCTGTTTTTATAATCTATGAAGGAGGCTACCCCAACTCTGCTACATAATTAAGACATGTACTACCTTATATTATACCCTGATATTAGTGTGTTTTACTGCACAATTTGTGGTCTTGTATTTATTTCTATGTAGCTACATAGTGGGCCCCAAGAATGATTTTCTCTGGTGGGCCCAAGGTGTTCCAGTCCGACGCTGCTCCTGACCATAACCTCTCCACTTAACCAAATACTGGAGTTTCCGTCTAGAAAAACGAGAATCCAATATTTTCTCAACCACATACTCCAGATTGCCCTCAACCAAAACAGGGTCAGGAGGCGCAGCCATAGGAACCACTGGCTCGACAAACCTCTTCAATAAGGACTTGTGGAACACGTTATGGATCTTAAATGTCCCTGGAAGAAGTAAACGAAAGGAAACAGGATTAAGAATCTCCATGATCTTATAAGGTCCAATGAACCTAGGCTTAAACTTAGGAAATGCAACTCTCATAGGGATATTTCTTGAGGACAACCAGACCAAGTCCCCACTTTAAACCGACGACCATCAGTCCTATGCCGGTTGGCAAACCGCTGGGCCTTCTCCTGAGAGAGGGACAACATCTCCACTACCTGGTCCCAAATCTGCTGCATACGCTCCACAACAGAGTCAATACCCGGACAGACAGAAGCCTCCGTCTGTCCCAAAGAAAATCAAGGGTGAAACCCAAAATTGCAGAAAAATGGAGACATCAAAGTGGCAGAGCTTGCCCTATTATTAAGAGCAAACTCAGCCAAAGGCAAAAAAGAGACCCAGTCATCTTGATCAGCAGACACAAAGCATCTCAGATATGTCTCCAATGTCTGGTTTGTTCTCTCAGTTTGTCCATTGGTCAGAGGATGAAAAGCCGAGGAGAAAGACAATTGAACACCAAGTTTAGAACAAAAAGTCCTCCAAAATCTGGAAACAACCTGGACTCCTCTGTCAGACACAATGTTCTCAGGAATGCCGTGTAACCGAACCACGTGCTGAAGGAACAAAGGCACCAATTCGGAGGAGGAAGGCAACTTAGGTAATGGCACAAGATGTATCATCTTGGAAAACCTATCACAAATCACCCAGATAACGGTCATTCTCTGAGAAACAGGGAGGTCGGAAATAAAATCCATAGAGATATGGGTCCATGGTCTCTTGGGCACAGGCAATGGCATCAACAAACCACTAGAGCGAGAGCAAGGCTTGGAGCGAGAGCAAGTCCCACAGGACTGCACAAACTCCTGACGTCACGAGACAAAGTAGGCCACCAAAAGGACCGACTCACCAAGTCTCTAGTACCAAAAATTCCGGGATGACCGGCCAACGCGGAACAATGAATCTCAGACATCACACTCTTCTTCCACTGGTCTGGGACAAACAGTTTCTCAACCGGGCAGCGTTGGGTTTATCCTCCTGACACCCTTTCAGAGCCAGTCTCAAATTGGGCGAGATGGCGGAAAGAACTACACCCTCTTTCAAAATAACAGCAGGATCAGATAACTCAGGAGAGTCCGCAAGGAAACTCCTCGAGAGGGCATCCGCCTTAACATTCTTAGTGCCAGGAAGAAAGGAAACCACAAGATTAAAACGTGTGAAAAACAAGGTCCACCTGGCCTGTCTAGGATTAAGTCGCTTGGCTGATTCCAGATAAACCAGATTCTTATGGTCCGTGAGGACCACCATCTGATGTTTGGCTCCCTCCAGCCAATGTCTCCACTCTTCAAAAGCCCACTTCATGGCCAATAACTCTCGATTACCCACGTCATAATTACGTTCAGTTGGAGAAAATTTTTCGAGAGAAAAAAGCACAAGGGTTACTTTTAGAGGTCTCAGGATCTCTTTGGGACAAAACGGCACCTGCCCCAATTTCAGAGGCATCAACCTCCACCTGAAATGGCAGAGAAACATCAGGCTGCCGTAGAACAGGAGCAGAAGTGAATCTCTGTTTAAGTTCCTGAAACGCAGAGACTGTCTCAGGAGGCCAATTCACCACATCAGAACCCTTTTTGGTCAAATCAGTCAATGGTTTAACAATAACAGAGAAATTACCAATAAATTTACGATACAAATTGGCAAAACCCAAGAATCTCTGAAGAGCCTTTAATGAAGTAGGTTGGACCCAATCACAGATGGCCTGAACCTTGACCGGGTCCATTTCAATAACAGATGGAGACAAAATGAATCCCAGAAATGAGATCCTCTGTACGCCAAAAAGACACTTTGATCCCTTCACAAACAGAGCATTCTCTCTCAAAATCTGGAACACAGTCCGAACATGTTTCACATGAGAGTCCCAGTCATTGGAAAAAATCAAGATATCATCCAAATAAACAATCAGAAATTTATCCACAAAATCCCTGAAAATGTCATTCATGAAGGACTGGAAGGAGCATTAGTGAGCCCAAAGGGCATCACCAGGCACTCAAAATGCCCCTCTGGGGTATTAAACGCCGTCTTCCATTCATCCCCGTGCTTAATGCAAATAAGGTTATACGCCCCCTGAGGTCAAGCTTGGTAAACCAAGTAGCACTTTTCACCCTGGAAAACAGGTCAGAAATCAAGGGTAACGGATATTGATATTTCACAGTGATATTGATCAAGAGACGATAATCAATACACGGCCTTAATGAACCATCCTTTTTGGCACAAAAAAAAAACCGGCACCCAAGGGTGAAGAGGATGGTCTGATATGACCCTTCTCCAATGACTCCTTGATATAAGACCGCATAGCATCATGTTCAGGTACAGACAAGTTAAATAGGCGACCTTTAGGGAATTTACTACCAGGCACTAATTCAATAGCGCAGTCATAGCTCCTATGGGGGGGCAATGATGCAGATTTACTTTCGCTAAACACATCAGAAAAATCAGTCAAAAAGTCAGGAACATCTTGAGCCTGGGGAGAGGCAGAAAAAACAGGAGTGTTGGCATTAACACATTGGCAGCCCCAACTGGTTACAGACACAGATTTCCAATCCAAAACAGGATTATGAGACTGTAACCAAGGGAAACCTGTTGTGAATGTGTTAGAAATGAATTCTGAGCAGAAGCTCCCTCTGGTGGTTACAAACAGTACTGAACCATTCAAAGAAGATTGTGAAGATTGGCAATCAGGAGTTACAGACTGGTCTTATATAAGGGAGGTTCCCTCCCATCAGGGTTGCCGGTGATCAATTGTTCTTGTCTCAACTTTGGTTCCTGGTTCACTTGGAAGCTTTCTGAGTCTTGCCTGCATCTTCTGCTAACAGATAAGATATTTTCTGCTTTTATTTTTGTGCTTTCTTTTTGCATTTTTTCCTGCACTTCTGTGGAGGTCAGCCAGGTCCCCTCCGGGGCTTGTGCTCCTCTCAGTTTATCTGAGCCACTGTTATTTGTTCATTTGCCTTTTCCAGTTTTTTCAGTGGCTGCGGCTTAGTTTTGTTACACCAGAGAACTAATTTAGGTGGTAGAGGTCGTGTGATCTCAGGTGTTTTTGCAATTAGTAGAGTTGGTATTTTTTTAGGATTTTTTGGATTGCAGTAAGTGTCCTTCCTATCCTTTTCTTTCTAGGAAGATTGGGCCCCAACGTTTGCTCATACTATTTTCTGTCTGTGTCTGTATTTCCTCTTGTCTAACCGCCATTACATGTTTAGGGGCTTCCTATGTTCTTTGGGATCTGCTCCGGGGCAGATAGCTTTCCTCTTTCTATCTTTAGGTGTAGTTAGCCTCTCAGGCTGTGACAGGCGTCTAGGACCAACGTAGGTACGCTCCACGGCTGCCTTTAGTTGTGGTGGTTAGTCAGGGTATTGCAATCCAGTAGATTCCAACCTCTCTGGTGTATTGCCGTTTTTGCCTGCTCTCCTCAACTACCAAATCATAACAGAAACCTAGTACAATAATGTCATGCAGATTATACAGCACCAAAAATTTGCAACTCTCCTGATGATCAGGTTCAACCCTCATTATCACCTGAGTAGAGAACTGGGGTTTATTCTCAGCCAAAGGGGTAGAATCAATCCCCAGTAGGGGAATAGACTTCCGTATGGGTATCAAGGGAAACCCACAACGTTTGGCAAAATCAAAATCCATCAGGTTAATAGCTGCTCCCGAATCAACAAAAGCCTGAGCAGAAAATGTGGACAGGGAGCAAATCAGGGTAACAGTCAACAGAAATTTAGTCTGAACACTACCCAAGACAACTGAGCGTGCAAAACGTCTTCCCCGTTTAGGGCAGACTGAAATAGCATGAGAGGCGTCACCGCAATAGAAACATAACCCATTGCGTTTTAAAACTCATGACGCTGTGCCCCAGAAGCCACTCTATCACACTGCATGGGTTCAGAAGCTGGCTCACAAGGCAACACTATTCCACGCATACCTCTACGCTCACGCAAACGTCTGTCAATTTGAATCGCTAATGACATAGAATCATTGAGACCAGAGGGAGCAGGGAAACCCACTTTCGGAATTTCTGATAGTACAACTCAGCGTCCTCAAGCCCCTGATTTAATGCCAACAAGGTTTTTTCAGCTTGATCAGTGACATTAGGTTCATCATACAATAACCCCAGAGCCAGAAAAATTGCATCAACATTACTCAAAACAAGGTCCCCAGGTGTCAGGGAAAAAGCCCAATCCTGAGGATCGCCGCGCAGGAGAGAGATGACAATTTGAACCTGCTGTGCTGCGTTCCCTGAGGACTTAGGTTTTAAGGCAAAAAACAACTTACAGTTATTTTTGAAATTCAGAAATTTAGCTGATCCCCAAAAACAAATCTGGCATGGGGATCCTGGGTTCCACAACCGGCAACCCAGCAAGATAGGTAGCAATACTCCGAACCTCAGTGGCAAGCTGATCCACACGGCCAGACAACTGTGCAAACTACATTGAGAGAAAAAAAAATCCTCCTCAGCATCCAGAGAAAAAGAAGGAAAAAATGCAACAGACAGAAAAAAAAAAAAATCTCTGACAACTCTGACAACTTTTTTCTTTCCACACTATTTTTCCCTTCTGTGAGTACCATATAATTTTCAGTTATGGCCGGTGATACTGTTATGTTTTGGTAGCTGAGGAGAGCAGGAAAAAACGGCAATACACCAGAGAGGTTGGAATCTACTGGATTGCAGTACCCTGACTAACCACCACAACTAAAGGCAGCCGTGGAGCGTTCCTACGTTGGTCCTAGATGCCTCGTGACAGCCTGAGAGGTTAACTACACCTAAAGATAGAAAGAGGAAAGCTATCTGCCCCGGAGCAGATCCCCAAAGAACATAGGAAGCCCCCAAACATGTAATGGCGGTTAGACAAGAGGAAATACAGACACAGACAGAAAATAGTATGAGCAAACGCTGGGGCCCAATCTGCCTAGACAGAAAAGGATAGGAAGGATACTTACTGCAATCCAAAAAAAACCCTAAAAAAAGCCAACGCTACTAATTGCAAAAACACCTGAGATCACACGACCTCTACCACCTAAATTAGTTTTCTGGTGTAACAAAACTAAGCCGCAGCCACTGAAAAAACTGGAAAAGGCAAATGAACAAACAACAGTGGCTCCAGAGGAACCGAGAGGAGCCCAAGCCCCCTGGGGAGGGGAACCTGGCCAACCTCACAGAAATGCAGAGAAATATGCAAATGGCAAGCACAAAAACAAAAAACAGAAAATATCTTATCTTAGAGCAGGAGAAGAGGCAAGACTCAGCAAGCTTCCAAGTGAACCAGGAAACAACGTTGAGACAAGAACAATTGATCACCGGCAACCATGATGGGGGGGAACCTCCCTTATATCCAGCCAGTCTGTGATTCCTGATTGCCAATCCTCATTGAATAGTTCAGTACTGTTTGTAACCACCAGAGGGAGCTTCTGCTCAGAATTCATTTCTAAAACATTCACAACAGGACACCACAGAGTGAGAGAGAGCATCGGCACGAATGTTCTTCTCTCCCGAGAGAAAATGGAGTGTGAAATGAAAGCGGGAGAAGAACAAGGACCATCTGGCCTGGCGAGAATTAAGCCACTGGGCTGTCTGAAGATATACCAAATTCTTGTGGTCGGTGAAGACTTGGAAGGGAAAGCGAGCCCCTTCCAACAGATGTCTACACTAAGAGAAAGCCAACTTCATTGCTGGCAACTCCCTGTTCCCGATGGAATAATTCCTCTCCACTGGTGTGAAGGTCTTGGAGAAGAAGCAAGGATGCTTCCGACCTTGAGCATCCTTTTGAAAGGGGACTGTTCCAGCACCAACGGATGAGGCATCCACCTCTAATATGAATGGCTTATCAATATCAGGGCGTTGTAGGATGGGAGCGCTAGCAAAATGAGACTTAATTGAGGTGAAAGCCTGGGAGACTTCTTCGGACCACAATTTGGGATTTGCTCCCTTCTTGATGAGGGCTACCAAGGGAGCTACCAAAGTTGAGAAATGGGGAATGAACTAGCGATAATAATTCATGAACCCCATAAAGCACTGCACCGCTTTAAGGGAATGGGGTTCTTGCCAGTCCATCACAGCCTGCAGTTTGGCAGGATCCATAGCCAATCCCTGGGCAGAGATGGTATAGCACAGGAATGGTAAAGACTCCTGCTCAAACACACATTTCTCCAACTTTGCATAAAGGGAATTTGCCCACAAGAGGTTGAAGAGTCTGCAGACATCTCTCCGGTGGGAGTCAATATCTGGAGAGAAGATGAGAATATCATCCAGATAGACTACGACCGAGGTGGAAAGCATATCCCGGAAGATGTCATTAGCAAAGTCTTGGAAAATGGCTGGGGCATTACAGAGCCCGAAGGGCATCACCAGATATTCATAGCGTCCATCTCTGGTATTAAAAGCAGTCTTCCATTTGTCCCCCTCACGGATGCGAATCAGGTTATAAGCACCACGCAGGTCTAATTTGGTAAATACCCTTGCTCCCCGGAGGCTATCAAAGAGCTCAGAAATCAGGGACAACGGGTATTTATTCTTAACGGTGATGGCCTTAAGACCCCTGTAATCTATGCAGGGATGTAATTCTCCGTTCTTCTTCTGCACGAAGAACCCCGCCCAAGCAGGTGACACTGACTTCCTAATGAACCCTCTTGCCAGATTCTCCTGGATGTATTGGGACA
The DNA here is from genome assembly GCA_033576555.1 of Oophaga sylvatica. Taxonomy (NCBI): domain Eukaryota; kingdom Metazoa; phylum Chordata; class Amphibia; order Anura; family Dendrobatidae; genus Oophaga; species Oophaga sylvatica. The sequence continues at coordinate 171,545,165 of JARQOD010000007.1, read as the reverse complement.
TAGCCTCCATCTCCCGGAGAGAGAGGGGATAAACCCTTCCCCGGGGCGGTTCTGCTCCAGGCAAGAGGTCAATAGGACAGTCATAGGGGCAGTGAGGCTGAAGAGTCTCTGCAGCCTTTTTGGAGAACACGTCTACATAGGACCAATGACACTTGGGAAGGGAAGTGAAATCTGCGGCTATCACTGTAGTAGTAACCTGAACACTCTCCCTCACACATCTACCTTTACAAGATTCACTCCAACCCCGTATCCTCCCAGAGGACCACTCAATATGTGGGGGGTGAAGACGAAGCCAGGGTACTCCCAGCAGAGCCTCATCTATACCCTCGGGAAGGACTAGGAAAGATATAATCTCCTGATAAGAAGGAGACATAAATAATGTGAGAGGGATTGTCTGATGTGTGATCTGTGAGGGCAGTATTGATCCATTCACCACTCGAACACTCACCGGTTTGGCGAGCATCACCTGAGGTATTGTGTGGCCGAGAGTGAAGGCAGAGGACATAAAATTCCCCTCTGCTTCAGAATCCACACAAAGCTCAACTGTTAGAGTGGATGGACCAAAAGAGATTGTCCCTTTAAAGGACAGATTGGAGGCAAATGCCGCTGAATCTAGTGAACCTCCTCCCATGGTTACTAGACGCGATCGTGTTCCCGATCGCTGATGAAATCTATTGGTATAATGTCCTAACTGTTGGCAATTGTTACAAACCATGGGGACTCGAGCGGGCCGAGACTTAGGTCCCGCTCGAGCAACCTCCATGGCCTCCTGGGAGTCGGACGCCTGAATGGGAGATTCTAGAGGTTTGGCAAAGGTGGAAGCCAGCCGGAACCTCTGCCTACACTGGGCCCCCTCCAACCTCCACTCGTGAAAACGAAGGTCGATGCGGGTAGATATGGAGATAAGCTTCTCCAGTGAGGCAGGAATCTCCCTGGTGGCCAAAGCGTCCTTTACATGGTCAGCCAGACCTCTCCAGTATACCGGAATGAGGACTTTATCCGGCCACTCTAACTCAGAGGCCAGAGTCCGAAATTGGATTGAAAACTGGCTGACCATGGACTAACCCTGTGACATTGCCTGCAGTTGGAGCGCCATATCGTGGGTGACCTGAGGACCTAAAAAGACCTTTTTCAGAGCCTCCAGAAACTGAGGAGCACTCCGCACCACACGATCGTCGCGCTCCCACAGCGGCGTTGCCCATTCCAACGCTCTGCCCTACAGAAGTGATACTATGAAACCGACTTCTGCCGCTACGTGGGAAAACATGCAACCAGAAGCTCGAGCTGTATAGAGCACTGGCTTACGAATCCCCGACAATGTTTACTGTCACCAGAAAACTTGTCTGGAAGCGGGAGATGGGATAAGGTCGGGGCAGAGGTGGTGGAGGACAAACAGCAACTGCAGTAACTTCCACAGCTGAGGTTGTGCACTCGAGAGCCGCCAACCTACCCTCCAGCTGCTGGATGAACTGCCCTAGGCACTGGTCGTCCGCCATTTTACTAGCCAGACCCTGGCGTTAGTATTATGTTAGGGTCTGCGGAATGCACCAAGTAAATATAAATAATGGGTGCGTTCGCAGCCCGGGGTCCACCGTGCAGGCAGAGCCTGCTGCTAGTAAAATGACAGGATTTGCCGGAAAAAGCGAACTCTGTTACTTCACATAGATGCAAACAAAGATTCTGTGGCACTATATGGCGGTATAAGCGAACTCTGGTACACCACAGAGTCGCTGAGGTAGAGACGCAGAGATAGAGACTGTGTCCTGTTAACACCACAGGGGTACACAGATAACTGCTGTGCGGATAGCAGTCCATGGTCATGCAGTCAGCAACGCAAACATGCAACTCCTCACCTGAATAGCCGGTATTCTAGAGGCTATTTCAGCCAAACCCTGAACACGTGCATACAAATCTCCTCACCGGAGGTGCCGGTATTCTAGGGGCTTATTTCAGCCGAGCCCTAACTGCATGCGTGCATGATCACACTGGCGCAAAGCACATAACACAATTGATACTAGTGCATGGCCGAGCGGCCATGCAACCTTTTTATAGCAGCAACTACAAGACCTTCCAGAAAAGGACCAATGAGAAACTGTTTCAGAACACAAGCAGTTTCAGGACCTTCCTGGCTGACCAATAGGAGCTGCTGCAGTACCTGAGCATGTGACCCCTGATCTCCAATGAGAGATCTTACCCTGGGCATGCTCAGAAGGGGAAACGCAGGACTTAGTCCCAAGACTGCCTGCTCCAGCACTAGTTATAATAGAGGAACCAGAAGAGGCAGCAACAAGCCTCTGCACAGTATTAGACCGAGCGAGACGCTGGAACCGACGTCTCCGCTGAGCAGGCTCTACTGCGGCCGGAGATGGATGGGGGACCGCAGCGGGACTGGTTTGAGATTCCCCTTGTGCAGCAGCGGGAACTCGATCCCTAACAATGTGTCTCAGAATGGTATCAAGGAAAACTGCGGTTTGTCCCTCAGAAAGCAAATTCTCACATAGATCTACCTGTTGAAAAATGAAAATGTTATGGCTCTCTGAGTGTGTCAACACAAAAATAAAAAAAAGGTATAAGTATATTCATTGTTCAAAAGTAGTAAAATATAATACAAATTGTAAATTTGATATGACCATAATTATACTGACCTGCAGAATAATGGAAATGTGTATTTTATGCTGCTCAGTGAACGGTGCAAAATGTTATAGGTAAATCAAATTTGCAGAATTGTCAGTTATAGAAAATGGTCAGTAACTCTTTAATAATCTGAAATTACGTGTACTACAGTAACTATAATTGTAAATAGCTTTGCAGGGTCTAAAATATATATCTGTAAAATGGTCAGTAATTTTGCAAAAAAAATCCCAAATTGCTTGTGCAAGATTTGAGTTGTATTATATTTCCGTCTACTTAGACCACATACAAATGCATACTAGTTTTCCTGTGTTTCATCTGTTAAGTCAAGCCTCTTATAGTGTAAACTACAAAAGAAAATCTGCAAAATGTTGAAATGAACTACAATGTATGTGAATGTCTAATTTATTTAAAGATCCAAAACATATTTAGTGGTGACATTTCAAAGACATTTAAAGAGAACTTGTCATCAGGTCAAATGCTGCCAGTTTTTGCTCTTGCTTTTTTCATCTGAATATGCAGTTTTGCTTCATTTTTGTAAAACCACCATATGGTTCCATAGATATGGTTTTTTATTCATCGCTACTTTTTATGGTCTTTACCAAGGGGGCATTGCTCAAAGGTAATAAAGACAGACTCGGAGAATCCTGTCACCAATGCCCACTTGAAAAGTTAATTAAAGGCCATAAAAATTAGCAGTAAATAAAAAGGCCTGCATCTCTGGATCCATATGGCAAATTGATAAAAAAAATAAATAAAAAGTGAAATACACAGAACAGCAGTGGGAATGAAAGAAGAGCAAAAACCAGACAAGTTTGATCTGGTGACAAGTCCTGTTTAGAGCGTAATAGAATTTTTTAAAAAAATTTGACATGTCTTTTTGACTTGAAGAAGTTTTTTATTTTAAATTTTTTTAAAAAAATTGGATTAGCTGATTGCTGCTCTCCACTGAGACTGAACACCCGCTCATCTTCTGATTAGGGGTCGAGCAGTACTCAGCTGAGCATTTCTATCACTTCCTTTTAGCCATTGATGGTCCCGCACTCAGACACCCACATATTAAAACTTGTTACATATCAAATATTTTGAGAAAGATTTTGCAAGTGGAGATACCATCATAAATTAAGAGTTTGCCTAACAATCAAAAAAGTCTGTGAAGAAAATGTAGTTTGAGGTCATTGTAGAAGCTGTACAAAATCTTTTAAATGAAGCCACGGAGATCCTTACCAAAAATTCTGCCAAGTCAAATAGGTATTTTACAATCAGAGTTAATAGCAGGAATTGTGCTGTATAAGCAAGTTGGGACTGGAATATATCATCTGACATTTTTTTTTTGCTAATCTTTCATAGTGTTCACCAATTTTTAGAACAAAAATAAATAAAATTGCATTCTATGAACAGTGCTTATTTGTATTTTTTTCACCGAAATAAGCAAATGGTATATTTAAGATGGAGGCCTGCGTGGTGTAACCAAGTATATATAGTTCTTAAAAATCAATTGCTCTTGTCATTTAAACATTTTTATCTTATGCAAAGAAACACATTGCCATCTAAAGGCTTAGTAATAAATAACACACGCTGTATATGCAAATGCATTTACAGAAGCCTATAATATAATAAATTTATTTTAAAATTGTGTAAAATTGTGACAATTTTAATCTACAAACATACTGTATTTGTTGTTCTTCATACCCTGTAAACCTAGAGGTAAATGACAGCAGCAAAACTTAAACTTGTAAACCTTACTGTGCAAAAACAATGTTATCAAGTTGTTAAAAAGAACTGGCTAAAATGACCTAAAAGGAGCCATGAAAGGAAAGAATTATCACTAATAGCCCCATAATGTACACTGTATTGTTGTATTGACCCAGTTGAGATCATAAATCACACAAACAGATGAAAAGCATGAAGCCACATTGACTACTTTTTAGATGGATCCAGAATAGAGAACATCATGGGAGAAGGATTAAGTTACTCTGTTTTTAATCACATGATCTCATAGGTCTAACAGAAAAGAGAACAGTTAGCTAGGTAGAAAGGCAAAATAAGCAATTGTAAGTCCAGTGCTATATAATATGATGACTGCGATATATTAATAGGGCAACAATTTTGATGAAAGTGCTTCTTTAAAGTGAAAATCTGTTAGTGTGCCTCAAAATTCTACTAGTCAAACAGCATGTATGAAGTGTTTTTGTGAGAGATATTTTAAGTGACATGGCGTGTGATTTGCTGCAACATATCCCATAATAATTGCCTTGTTTCCAAAGCATTGGGGCTGTGTTTTCTGGGGTTGGCAGAAGCAACCGTATCCATTAAATAGACTGTTACCATTAATTGCTGTAACAGTAATGTAGTGAGATAACCAAATTTCATGCCACAATATTGGCATGAAATATAGAGGTCTTTGTCCATGCCAGTTAACAGGTTGATATCCGATGTGCCGACACAGTGGAATTCCATTCTGTACATGTTGCAGCAACTGTGGCGGCAACAGCAACAAGCCCTGACCAAGTAAGTCATGTTGTATAGCTTGGGCCAATGCAGTATGGACATGGCGCATATCATGTTTACAGAGTGGGCACAGATTAAGGACCTCTGAACCCTTCTGCACAGTTTCGAAATGGCTACTAAGATGGTTAGCGCTTACAACGCCATCATCAGCATCACTATTACAGTCATCTATATGCTGGAGCAGACTTTGAATAGCCTGCGAGAGGAGGTGGTGGTCCCAGAGAAAGAGGAGGATGTGGAAGGGATAAAATTGTCTCAAACTTCCAGACTGTCCTCCCACAGGTGGGTGCCAAGGGAGGGTGGATTACTGTTATCGAGGGGGGCTGGTGATAACAGACAAGCTGTTAGTGAAGGTGCAATAGCCAAGGAACAAATGGTGGAGGAAGAGGTGAAGGGGGAGCAAATGTCAGAGATGAAGAGGATAATCATCCCCACTTCATTGTTCATGGCTGGCGAGAGGGGACGAGGAAACAATCATCAGTGTTACCCAGCCACCAACATAGCATGCGCTGGGATCTCATGGAAGGGCCCGACACATGAGTGCCTTCTTGCTGCACTATTTGCAACATGATTCTCGCATAGTTTTGATTCTAAATAGTGCTGACTACTGGGTTGCCACTCTGTTAGATCCACTTTATAAGACAAAATTTTGCCAGATGCTTCCTGCCCTGGAAAGTGACCCATGAATGCTGGAGTATCGAAACAAGTTTTTACACAACTTAAAAGAGGTTTTCCCCAAGACAGCAGTGAGGCACACACTGCGCATCGCCGTGTTAGACTTTCAACCTTCGGCACATCAATTCATCAATGCCACAACATTAGCATCAGCATCTGCAGTAGTGTAAGTGGAAGAAGCAATTTCTGTGAGTCCTTTGACACTTTTTTTAGACCTGCTCATGCACCAGCACAACAGAGTCCAAGTCTTACATGTGGTGAAAGAATGGAGAGGATGGTGCAGGAGTATCTAGAACTGAACATCAACATCATATGGAAGGGTTTGGACACTTTTAAATTTTGGTCTTTCAAAATGAATGAGTGGTTTGAGCTTGCTTCACACACCTTGAAGGTTTTATCATGCCAGACAGCCAGCGTTCTCTCAGAATGTTTCTTTGCGCTGCTGGTGGTGTCCTGACGGATAAGCGCAGCCGGCTGTCCCCTGAAAGTGTAGTCATTTATCGCAAAGGACTTTTGCACCTCAAACGCAGACTGTACAGACTAGACGATGTTGCATTTCTTAGTGTGCTGCATTAATCTCATGTAAATGCACTCTGTGATATCTTTTGTGTGGCTTCTATGCCTGCTGTGGCTGCTGCTGCTTCAGATGTTACACAAATTTGTGGAAATGTGAACAGTCATGGTTGTTCCACATCTGCTAGGTTGGCTGTAGTGGAAGATGTGTCGCTCCCTATTATACTATTTCTACTTTTGTGAAATTGATGCCACTTCAGTGGTGTCAGGCCCTAATTTTTGGAAATGTGAACACTCCTGGTTGGGTGTCCAGCTGCTGAGTTGGGTGTAGTGATAGACCTGTCAGTCCCTATTATACTATGTATACTATGGTGAAATTGATGCCACTTTGGTGGTGTTTGCCACTAATTTTTGTAAATGTGAACACTCCTGGTTGGGTGTTCATCTGCTGGGCTGGGTGTAGTGGAAGAACTGTGAGTGCCTATTATACTATTTCTACTATAGTGAAATTGATGCCATTTTGGAAATGTGGAGAATCCTGATTGTGTCTCTCCATCGGCTGGGTTTGGCTGTGGTGAAAGAGATATCATTCTCCATTATATTATTTGTACTCTGGTGAAATTGATGCCACTTCAGTGGTGTCTGGCCTAATTTTTGGTAAATTGTGACACTCCTGGTTGGGTGTCCATCATGCTGAGTTGGGTTGTAAGTGTTTAGGACCTGTCAGTCCCTATTATACTATGGTATACTATCGGTGTAATTGATGCCAACTTTTGTGGTGTTTGCCACTATTTTTGTATTGAACACTCCTGGTTGGGTGTTCATCTGCTGGGCTGGGTGTAGTGGAAGAACTGTGAGTGCCTATTATACTATTTCTACTATAGTGAAATTGATGCCATTTTGGAAATGTGGAGAATCCTGATTGTGTCTCTCCATCGGCTGGGTTGGCTGTGGTGAAAGAGATATCATTCTCCATTATATTATTTGTACTCTGGTGAAATTGATGCCACTTCAGTGGTGTCAGGCCCTAATTTTTGGAAATGTGAAACACTCCTGGTTGGGTGTCCATCTGCTGAGTTGGGTGTAGTGATAGACCTGTCAGTCCCTATTTATACTATGTATACTATGGTGAAATTGATGCCACTTTGGTGGTGTTTGCCACTAATTTTTGTAAATGTGAACACTCCTGGTTGGGTGTTCATCTGCTGGGCTGGGTGTAGTGGAAGAACTGTGAGTGCCTATTATACTATTTCTACTATAGTGAAATTGATGCCATTTTGGAAATGTGGAGAATCCTGATTGTGTCTCTCCATCGGCTGGTTTGGCTGTGGTGAAGAGATATCATTCTCCATTATATTATTGCACTCTGGTGAAATTGATGCCACTTCAGTGGTGACTGCCAATAATTTTGGTAATTGTGCAGACTCCTGGTTGGGTCTCCTTCATGCGTGTTGCTTGTAATATTAGGCCCCTGAGACCATCAGGCCTCCACTTCCTTTGTGTCAACTATCTGTGTTACTACTATCCTTAGTATTTTCTAACAATAGTTCTCTACGAAACTGATATTTGTGCCACCTGAGTGTGGCTGAGCATGAAAGCAGGTTGAGCTGTTGCATGTTGTATCAGGACTCTCAGCACAGCAGGCCTACACCGATCCGTCACCCACCTCGTGTTACTTTGACGTTCAATTGAAAGCTGTAAATGCTGGTCTAGACCCCCATATCTCATGCATGGATAATTGCTGTTGTTCCATGCTACAATTTGTACTCTACTGAGGTAGAATTGAGGCCTTTTCCTGGTGTCTTCCCTAATTTGATGTGTTTTGGCAGCTTTTGGGGCCATTTGAAGGCATTGTGCATTCATTTGTTTTTGCCTCCCATTGTCTGTAATGGTGTTCAGCTATGTTCGGCGAATATTCGACAAATAAATTGGCAAATATTGCAAATTCGGCTATCGAAATCCGAACCGAACATTGAAATATTCACTCATCTCTACTCCTGACTTCTCATGAAAACAGTCCATATCTTACAAGATTAAAAAGCAGAGCCAAGTGCTATTGGCTTTGTGTTCCAGCATAGTTTTCAACTACATAAAGTTTAAAGTTTCCTAGAGCTCCTTTCTATCAAGAAGTGTCATCACTGCACCCCTTGTGATTGATATTGATTAGCCATTCCTTGTCACTCAGCTAGACATCGCATCACATATCTATTAGTTATTGTTCTATTGCATGTATAAAATAAACATCCTACTTGTTTTGTAACCAAATATGTTTTATATTTAGAGTAAACATCTTTTATTTACTTATCCTCTAGGCATTTGAATGCTATTTATTTTTTTTAGAATATACCTATTTTACTTCCTTCTCTTCCTGCTTAAATGCCTAATATAAGCACCTTTAGAAGACCCTTTCAACTGCTGCTCTACAAAATCCAAAAGCGATATCTAAATAGTTTATGGAAGAGACGTTCCCTGTCCTAACCTCTCTGCTCTGCATCCCCAAACTCAGACAAGGGAATTCCTGAACATTAATCATTTGAATATAGTGTACAGATTTTGATGAGCAGCAGTAGAAGGAAGTATCTAAAGAAGCCTATACTGGGAGAGAAGGAATAAACTATTTGAGAGAAAAGAATAAAAAAAAATAATGAAGTATATTACAAAAAACAATAATTCATTAGATATTTTCTGGCACATAATTTATAGATTATGTTTCATATTTTAATTTACCACGTTTGTACTTTTCTGGGTAATATCTTCTTTATTAACAATAGCAAAGTTATATATAAACATTTTATCCTTGACAAATGACTTAGTTGACACATTTAGATGCAAAGTTTAGATTTAGTCATAGATCTGCAAGTGGGTGGCACATATTCAAAGTTTCAGCGTTCCATTTATAGTGAAAATAGCATTATAGAATATTTAACAAAGTCAGTGCAGGAATTTTGAACCTATATAGCTTACTTCGATAATAAGTTTTATCTGTCTTTTATATTATTATCATTATAATACAATGATTGATAATTATCATTATCCCTCATTAATGATCGTTCTATTATAGTTTTATAAAAATATGATTGTAGAAATGAAAGATCCATCATAAGCATTTGTCAAAACTGAAATTGAAAATAAATAGTATACCGTATATACTCATGTATAAGCTGACCCGTGAATAAGCCGACCCACCTAATTTTGCCACAAAAAACTGGGAAAACGTATTGACTCGCGTATAAGTCTAAGGTGAAAAATTATTATGACCACATATGATCCATAGAATAGGCCACCATAAACTGCACAGATTATGTCCCCCGTATGATCCACAGATTATGCCCCATATGCTGCACAGATTATGCCCCCATATGCTCCCCTGATTATGCCCTCGTATGATCCACAGATTATGCCCCCATATGCTGCACAGATTATGCCCCATATGCTCCCCTGATTATGCCCCCATATGATCCACAGATTATGCCCCATATGCTGCACAGATTATGCCCCCATATGCTCCACAGATTATGCCCCCATATGCTCCACAGATTATGCCCCCATATGCTCCAGATTATGCCCCATATGCTCCAGATTATGCCCCCATATGCTCCAGATTATGTATCCATATGCTGCACAGATTATGCCCCCGTATGCTCCACAGATTATGCCCCCATATGCTCCAGATTATGCCCCCATATGCTCTAGATTATGCCCCATATGCTCCAGATTATGCCCCCATATGCTGCACAGATTATGCCCCCATATGCTGCACAGATTATGCCCCGTATGATCCACAGGTTATGCCCCCATATGCTCCAGATTAGGCCCCCATATGCTCCACAGATTATGCCCCATAGTATATGTCCCTTATGCTGCCGCGCTGCTGCTGCAAAAAAAATAACATACTCACTTCTCGTCGCTGGGGGACAGGTGCCGAAGTCACCGCTGGCTCAAGACCCCGGCACCTGAGATATTTACCTGTCACCGGACCGGTCCACCGCTGCACTGCTCCCGCTTCCGGGTCCTCGACAGTGAATGATCAGGCTGGGGACATGGCACGCACTAACGACGTCATCGTGCCCTCTGCCTGAACATTCAGAGCCAGAGGAGTCGGACGAGGAGGTCGGAGCAGCACGCAGATGTGGAACGGGACAGGTGAATATCGCTATACTCACCCCTCCGCCGGTGCGTCTCTCTCTGCAGCGTCTCCTCTTCTCCCGGCAGTCTCCACAGCTCTTCAGTCCTACAGCAGTCACACCGCTCATTAAAGTCATGAATATGTGCATATTCATGACTTTAATGAGCGGTACCATGTGACCGCTGCAGGAAGGAGCCAGATATCGTGGGAGAAGCAGGGAGGCTGCAGAGACCGCGCCGGCCGAGGGGTGAGTATGATCCGACACCCCCGCTCCCCCTCCCCTGCCGACCCCCGTGTATGACCCGCGTATAAGCCGAGAGGGGGACTTTCAGCCCTAAAAAATGGGCTGAAAATCTCGGCTTATACACAAGTATATACGGTAATAAAGAAACAAACAGAATAATATCAATCACAGTGTAGCCTTATCTTTCAGTGGCAGTTTAAGGGATTGTCACCTCCAGAATTGCTTTTTACCTGCAGATATAGTTAATCTTCACATAAATAGCATCAATGTCTGAATGAGGCTTTACTATTGTGTTTGCAAAGCACCACAGAAGAGATGATTTTGTCACTTGTTACTGCACTGTACACATTGAAATTGCATATGCAAAGCAATAGGGCCAGTGACAAAGTAATTTCTTGAGATGTGCTTGGCAGTAAAGCCTCATTAAGATTTACTTGCATTACAAATGTCTGAATGAGGCTTTACACTGACATAGCAGACAAACTCATAGAAAGGCATTGCACCAAAACATGCGTCGTGGCCTGAAACCACATCCTGCAGGAGGTAATGATATGGTCAGCTGTTTTAGTCACCACTCACTATACAGGGAACTTGCTGTAATCACTCCCCTGCACAATAATTGACATCTTGCTCTGCACACACAGTCCAATGCAGGCTGTCAATTAATGTACCAAGAAGGATTTCAGCATGCTCAGAGTATAGTAAGCTTTGACTTTAACCTTTCCCTGTACCACTTCAATGACTGAAGGCCAGCAGCTGTACAGTCATGGCCAAAAGTTTTGAGAATGACACAAATATTATATTTTCACATGATCTGCTGCCCTCTGGTTTTTATGTGTGTTTGACAGATGTTTTTATCACAGACAGAAATATAATAATTGCAAACATATGAGTAACAAAAGCTTATATTGACAGTTAGAATGAGTTAATGCAGCAAGTCAATATTTGCAGTGTTGACCCTTCTTCTTCAGGACCTCTGCAATTCTCCCTGGCATGCTCTCAATCAACTTCTGGACCAAATCCTGACTGATAGCAGTCCATTCTTGCACAATCAATGCTTTCATTTTGTCAGAATTTTTAGGTTTTTGTTTGTTCACCCGTCTCTTGATGATTGACCACAAGTTCTTAATGGGATTAAGATCTGGGGAGTTTCCATGTCATGGACCCAAAATGTCTATGTTTTGTTCCCTGAGCCATTTAGTTATCACCTTTGCTTTATGGCAAGGTGCTCCATCATGCTGAAAAAGGCATTGTTGATCGCCAAACTGCTCTTGGAGGGTTGGGAGAAGTTGCTCTTGGAGGAAAGACTGTGAGAGAGCCGATTCCCTTGGCTGAGAAGCAACCCCACACATGAATGGTTTCAGGATGCTTAACAGTTGGCATGAGACAAGACTGGTGGTAGCGCTCACCTTGTCTTTTCCGAATGAGGCGTTTTCCTGATGTCCCAAACAATCGAAAAGGGGATTCATCAGAGAAAATAACTTTACCCCAGTCTTCAGCAGTCCACTGCCTGTACCTTTTGCAGAATATCAGTCTGTCCATGATGTTTTTTTCTGGAGAGAAGTGGCTTCTTTGCTGCCCTCCTTGAGACCAGGCCTAGCTCCAAGAGTCTCCGCCTCACAGTGCGTGCAGATGCACTCACACCTGCCTGCTGCCATTCCTGAGCAAGCTCTGCACTGCTGGTAGCCCGATCCCGCAGCTGAAACACTTTTAAGAGACGGTCCTGGCGCTTGCTGGTCTTTCTTGGGCGCCATGGAGCCTTTTTGGCAACAATGGAACCTCTCTCCTTGAAGTTCTTGATGATGCGATAGATTGTTGACTGAGGTGCAATCTTTCTAGCTGCGATACTCTTCCCTGTTAGGCCATTTTTGTACATTGCAATGATGACTGCACGTGTTTCTTTAGAGATAACCATGGTTAACAGAAGAGAAACAATGATGCCAAGCACCAGCCTCCTTTTAAAGTGTCCAGTGGTGTCATTCTTACTTAATCATGACAGATTGATCTCCAGCCATGTCCTCATCAACACCCACACCTGTGTTAATGGAGCAATCACTGAAAAGAGGTTAGCTGGTCCTTTTAAGGCAGGGCTGCAATGATGTTGAAATGTGTTTTGGGGGATAAAGTTCATTTTCTAGCCAAATATTGACTTTACAAGTAATTGCTGTTAAGCTGATCACTCTTTATAACATTCTGGAGTATATGCAAATTGCCATTAGAAAAAGTGAAGCAGTAGACTTTGTAAAAATTAATATTTGTGTCATTCTCAAAACTTTTGGCCATGACTGTAGGGAGACTAACTTCTTTTTCTCCTTGTATCCGGTTACTCAGATAAGCTAGAAAGGAATGATTTAACCAGTGACAAAATCATCTCTTCTGTGGTGCTTTGCAAACACAGTAGTAAAGCCTCATTCAGACATTGATGCATTATGATTGTCCGAAAGAGGCCTTATACTAACATAACAGAGCACAGTCAGTGTATAGAGTGCAGGAGTTATAAAATATTAAAGAACGAAAAGTAATGTATATATATATATATATATATTAATATATAAAGCTGAATGTATGTATGTGTGTATGTATTGGTATGTTTGCCGGGATTGGAATCCGCACCGTCGCACTTACGGGCATGAAATTTTGCACGCCCGCACGTCTCGACCCCGAAAGCATCCTAGGCTATGTTTGAATCAAATTTTAACCCGCGCGTTCCAAATCACCAAACAATTTTGGCCCTATCTACATAATGGGGAGAAAGCTGAATGCTTGTGTGTATGTCCGGCATAGGAATCTGCATTTACGGGCATGAAATTTTGCACACCCGCACGTCTCGACCCCGGAGCGTCATAGGCTAGGTTTTGAGTCGAAATTTTACCCCGCGCATTCCAAATTGGCAAATAATTTTGGCCCGGGATAGGAATCTGCACCGTTGTACTTACGGGCATGAAATTTTGCATGCCCGCACATCTCAACCCCAGGAGCATCATAGGCTATGTGTTGAATGGAAATTTTAACCCCCGCACGTTCCAAATCGCCAAACAATTTTGGCCCTATCTACATAATGGGGAAAAGCTGAATGCTTGTGTGTATGTCCGGCATAGGAATCTGCATTTACGGGCATGAAATTTTGCACACCCGCACGTCTCGACCCCGGGAAGCGTCATAGGCTAGGTTTTGAGTCGAAATTTTAACCCGCGCATTCCAAATCGGCAAATAATTTTGGCCCGGGATAGGAATCTGCACGTTGTACTTACGGGCATGAAATTTTGCATGCCCGCACATCTCAACCCCAGGATCATCATAGGCTATGAGTTGAATGGAAATTTTAACCCCGCACGTTCCAAATCGCCAAACAATTTTGGCCCTATCTACATAATGGGGAGAAAGCTGAATGCTTGTGTGTATGTCCGGCATAGGAATCTGCATTTACGGGCATGAAATTTTGGCATCCACCCGGCAGCCATGTTTGTCGAACCCCGAGGAAGCCATATTAGGCTGTGTTTTGAGAGTCAACATTTTAACCCACGTGTTCAAAATTGCGCGCATTAAAAACACACACACGTCTGGTATTTTTATCTTTTAAAAATAAATATCTGATTAATAACCAGCCAAACTACAAGACCAATTTGTTATGAATTTGCCATATAGGGAAATAAGACAGATGTCAGTCACATGAGCTGTATATTATTTGTATGTGTGAGGTAATATATACTGCCAGAGGGGAATGTTTTCTGTTGGCTGGAGAATTATCAGGCTGCCTATAGCAACCAATCACAGCTCAGCTTCTATTTTGCGACAGGACATTAATATGACCATATAGGGAAATAAGCAGATGTCAGTCACATGAGCTGTATATTATTTGTATGTGTGAGGTAATATATACTGCCAGAGGGGAATGTTTTCTGTTGGCTGGGGATTTATCAGGCTGCCTATAGCAACCAATCACAGCTCAGCTTCTATTTTGCCATAGGTCATTAATATGAGCTCTGTTTGGTTACTATAGGCAACAGAGGACATTGTCAGTATAAGATCATGCAGACAGCAACGCAATCAAGCAATCTCCTCACCAGAGAAGCCGGTATTTTAGGGGCTTATTTCAGCCAAGCCCTAACCACATGCACCCAAATCTCCTCACCGGAGGTGCTGGTATTCTAGGGGCTTATTTCAGCCGAGCCCTAACCACATGCATACATGATCACACTGGCGCAAAGCACATAATGCAATTGATCCTAGCACACAGCCGTGCGGTAAGGACAGCCTTTTATAGCAGCCATGAGAAAAAGACCTTCCAGGAAGGACCAATGGGAAGCTGCTTCAGAACATCAACAGCCAGAGGACCTTCCTGAAGGACCAATAGGAGTGGCAGCTGTGTCTGAGCATGTGACCTCTGATCTCCAATGGGAAATCTTGCCCTGGGCATGCTCAGATGAAGCAACAAGGACTTAGACCTAAAGACGTCTGCTCGCCGCTGACCAGTACTAGCCACAATAGCAGAACCTGAGGAGGCAGCAGCAAGTCTCTGCATAGTATTAGACCGGGCGAGACGCTGGGACTGACGTCTTTGCTGAGCAGGCTCCACTGTGGCCGGAGATGGATGGGGGACCGCAGCAGGACTGGTTTGAGACTCCGCTTGTGCAGCAGCGGGAACTCGAACTCTAACAGCCATCTTATATAGGCATGTAGATTATAGGAAGCTGAATAAAATGATACCTTAATATATGCAATCCAAATTCTTATTCCAGAGAAATCCATGATTTATTAACATGTAAATGAGTTTCTAAGTTCTGTGGGCAAAACACTGATCTCACTGAGAATCTGCCTCCAGAGAGTATTTTAAATTAAAGGTGTGAGATATGTGACAGACAGTCTGCTTTCCTAATTTACATCTCACACTGGTAACTCCCCCTTTTATTTGTAATAATCTCTGGAGGGAGATTCTTATACAGATTGTTGGCGGCATATAGATCTATACAGCTCATATACATATAAGAAAAATGTGGATTATTCTCGAAAAAACATTGAGTCATAGAAATTAAGGTATCATTTTATTCAGCTACCTATGACCTACATGCCCATATAGATGGCTTAGGAGGGTTTACCCTACTGATAGATTCCCTTTAAGACTCTGATAACCATGGCAGTGCAAGCATAAGCTGCAGGTGGGCAGATAAAGGGTGAGAACTCGTTCTTTCAGTCATTACATGCACGGTCAGTACAACCACAGCATGTAAAGAGCTAAACAGCTAGGATAGCACATAGGTACAGTCTTTACTGTTGCAGTGGGAGCCCAAGCCTATGTAATAGCTGTCTCCCACTGCAGATGGCACCGTTACATCTCCTGTGCCTTTTCCATCCCTGTGCCATATATGTGCGCCATGCAGTAAGTAACACTTCACCATGACATACGTAAACGGTAAGTTGCGCAAGAGAAGCATTTTTAATATAGAGAGGAAATGCAAGTTATTAAAAGCATTTATGACTTTTAATAACTTTGCTTAGATAACAAATAATGAAGAATTCTACATTAATTTTTTTAACTGCTTACATATTATATATCCATGTATTTAATAGGAGATTTTCGTTTGTAAATACCCAGATCTAATGTTTGTACATAACAAAACTATTTAGGATTGGAATAGGAGAACTGTAAGCCCTAAAATTCCAGAAATATTAATTCTTTGAAATAGTACAAACACCTCTTTACCTGTATTTTAGTACATATAAATATTACACTTCTTAAAATTCTATTATTGTTAATAATTATTATTAATATTATTATTTCATGTTCTGTATTTAAATGTAAACTTTTCATTATATATAAGAAATGGAAAATTTAATATAAAAAAACAGTCCCTTCTAAGTCACAATTGACAGTGTCCACTTATCGCAAATCACTGCAAATTGTTCCTAATAGCATAAAGATAAGTAGAGCCAACAGCAACCTTAATTACTATCCTTCAGTGTAAGGTGATTCTGAAGAGTATAATTAGCATGTGTAATCTCCTATTCAATGTTTTATTTCATAATAGGTTTGATCCACAGCCCTGGGTCTGCAACCTACAGCTCATCAGATTCTTCCACGCTACAAATACTACATCCTTAGAAAGCTCTTGACTGCATAAATACCATTTACTCAATTGCTGAAAAACAGAAAGTTGTTCAAGTGTTTTACAGAAGATGTATGATTATTTGTAGTGAAGGCTTGAAAGTGTATTTTAATTTGTAATTAGTTTAATGCAATATTTTAAGAAGGGGATTTACAAGTTAGTTTTACGTACTATATAAATATGGAGGAAACTGTAAAATGTCTGTTCACATGGAACCTGGCAGATGAGCCATGATTCCTGAATCACGGACAGAAAAAGCTGAGATGAGCTCTGTAATTGCAAATATATTCTGCGCTGAGATGACCAGATCAAACCACGACAGATGGACTTCATGTCGATTTCCTCAAATTTGCACGTTTGTTCGAATTCAAGTACCGTCTATACTAGAGTATTAGCCAACCCAAGTATAAGCCGAGGCCTCAAATTTTGCCACAAAAAACTGGGAAAACTTATTGACTCGAGTATAAGCCTATGGTGGGAAATGTAAAGTGAATAATCATGTGCACAGCCGTATAGGAGTATCTGAGTAGGTTCCCACACCATATAAATATAGCAAATAAACTCAGAACTCAACTTCAGTAGATTGATGATTTTTAATCGTGTCCACAGTAATAACAGAAACGTTTCGGTCCTGAACTTGGACCTTCATCAGTAACTGTGTGGTTATAGAAAAAATAAAATAAAGTAAAATAAAAGGATTTTACAAAAGGGAAACAAAGTATGTACAACAATAGTAATAAATCTTGGTCAAACGAAAATAACAGTTCATGAGTATGCTGTAATTCAGGAGCATAACTAGATCAAAAATTGAGGACGGATGTGATGCGAGAGTAATAGGTAATAAAACATACCATGGACTACTGTGAGTAGCAAAAAGAGGGGCTATGACCCAGCAAAAAGAGGGGCTATGCCCGGAATATCTGTATAATGATATAATAGGTATAGTAAGACAATGTGGCTAAGTAAAAGGATCAGTGATAAGTGAGAGATAAACCTACCAGGTTTAAATTATGTTCGATATAGGTGATCAAATATGGCAGCGGTTACCTGGAGAAAAGCATGTGGAATATGAGCAGAGTGCGGTACTGAGCGGTATTCCATGAAGGATATACTGGATAGCGAGTAACTAACCTGGGGGGTCCCGGTGAAGCAAAAATGTGCCTGCGGTTGACGCGGTATCCGCCGCTAGTCTGTGCATGTAGTGAATGCAATTGTGCAGGCTAAATAAAGGGAAGAGGCGGGACAATGTAGCAGTGGTGCCTATCAGGCGGCTCCAGCTCAGAACAGGAAGTGACGTGGCAGGAAGTGAATGGCCGTGCGTGTCACTATCAGGTGATTTATTCCAGTGGATAGTCAGCATTCTCCTAGGTCTTAAAGAGCGGTGCTGTGAGAGGAGGCATTTTGTAAAGTAGAAACAAGTAGTGCGGATATCAAAGTAAGGTGTCCGGCATGTGAGGAAACATGTTCAAAAGGCTAGTATAGGCGGCTCTAGGGAGAACAGAAAGGAAGTATTTGTTAATCCTTATATTATTAAGGCAGTATTATATCATAGCAGAAAAAAGATTCATACATAAGCTATGTTCTATATATGTAGGTATTGTCAGGATGGTTTTATCCCAAACC
The DNA here is from genome assembly GCA_033576555.1 of Oophaga sylvatica. Lineage (NCBI taxonomy): Eukaryota > Metazoa > Chordata > Amphibia > Anura > Dendrobatidae > Oophaga > Oophaga sylvatica. The sequence goes on along the minus strand of JARQOD010000007.1, from coordinate 171,526,738 downwards.
ATTCAACAGGGACATAAAATTGCATAGATAGTAGAAATATAGTAACCACTTGAACACTTAGTACATTTACTTAATTATGATGTCACATATTTTTAACCTATGGGTGAGAAAACAGATATGGAGTCAATGGACAGCTGTTCTAAATACAAAGTTGAGGTATATAAGAGCTTATATACACACAGCAGAGGTATAAGTTGATAAACAGCCACAACTGGTATGAAGGGAATACAGATATTGTATGTGACAAGTAGGTTACGTAAAGGATAATAGATCGTAATCCCTATTTAGTCCTTTAGGAGATAAGGTATCCAGGGTGTGTATCCAGTAGGCCTCACGGCGTTTTAATTGTCGTATACGGTCACCACCTCTCCTTGGTTGTGGTACTTGTTCCAGGACCTGGAACCTCAGTTGAGCTATGGTATGACCCTGGGTTAAGAAATGATGTGGTATAGGGAGAAGTGTATTCTTACACCTGATTGTGGACTTGTGTTTGGATATACGGTCCTTAACGGGTTGGGTTGTCTCCCCCACATACAATAATCCACAGGGACATTTAATGACATAGATGACAAAAGGAGTGTCGCATGTGAAAAAACCTCTAACTTTGTATGCTTTGCCTGTGTGGGGGTGATGAATAATTTCACCCTTTAGTACGTTACTGCATTGTGTGCAGTTTAAGCAAGCATTTTAATTTGTAATCAGTTTAATGCAAATATTTTAAGAAGGGGATTTACAAGTTAGTTTTATGTACTATATAAATATGGAGGAAACTGTAAAATGTCTGTTCACATGGAACCTGGCAGATGAGCCATGATTCCTGAATCACGGACAGAAAAAGCTGAGATGAGCTCTGTAATTGCAAATATATTCTGCGCTGTGATGACCAGGTCAAACCACGACAGATGGACTTCATGTCGAATTTCCTCAAATTTGCACGTTTGTTCGAATTCAAGTACCGTCTATACTAGAGTATTAGCCAACCCGAGTATAAGCCGAGGCCTCAAATTTTGCCACAAAAAACTGGGAAAACTTATTGACTCGAGTATAAGCCTATGGTGGGAAATGTAGCAGCTACAGGTAAATTTCAAAAATAAAAATAGATACCAATAAAAGTAAAAATAATTGAGACATCAGTAGGTTAAATGTTTTTGAATATCCATATTGAATCAGGAGCCCCTTATAATGCTCCATACAGTTCATGATGGGCCCCATAAGATGCTCCATACGAAACACACCCATATAATGCTCCATAAAGTTCATGATGGGCCCCATCAGATGCTCCATACAAAAAATATGGCCATATAAAGTAATGCTGCAGAAAGGTTAATAATGGCCCCATAAAATGCTCAATATTAAAATATACCCAATATAATGCTGCATAAAAGGTGATAATGATGGCCCTATAAGATGCTCCATAGAATAATATGCCCAATATGCTGCTCCATAAAGGTTGATGGCCCCATAAGATGCTCCAAAGATATACATGCCCCATATGCTGCCCCATAAGATGCTCTATAGAATAATATGCCCCATATGCTGCTCCATAAAGGTTGATGGCCCCATAAGATGCTCCATAGATATAAATGCCCCATATGCTGCTCCATAAGATGCTCCATAGAATATGCCCCTTATGCTGCTCCATAAAGGTTGATGGACCCATTAGTTACTCCATAGAATAATATGCACTATATGCTGCTGCTGCGATTAAAAAAAAATGACATACTCACCTCTTGTCACTGGGGGGCAGGTGCCAGGGTCCTGAGCAGGCGGGGACACTGGCTCACTATGGGGCCTGGTGCTGGTGTCACCGCTGGCTCAGGGCACCGGCACCTGCGATATTCACCTGTCCCCGTTCCATCGCCGTGCGCCGCTCTGTCTTCCTGGTCTCTGCAGTGACAGTTCAGGCAGAGGGCAACGCACTAAGCCTGTTATCGCGCCCTCTGACTTGAACGTCACAGCCAAAGGATGTGCAAGACAGAGCGGAGCGCGGCAGTGGACTGGGGACAGGTGAATATCACATGGCTACCCCCAGCTGTCAGATCATACTCACCCCTCCTGGCGCGGTGTCTGCACTTCTTGTTACTCCGATTGTCTCCGGCACCGGCAGCTCCTTCCAGTGTTCAGCGGTCACGTGGTACCGCTCATTAAAGTAATGAATATGCACTCCATGCCTATGGGAGTGGTAGTGGCGTGCATATTAATTAGTTTAATAAGCCGTACCACGTGACCGCCTGAACACAGGAAGAGCTTCGGCATCTGAGATAATCTGAGAAGCAGGGAAGTACAGAGACTGCGTCAGGAGGGGGTGAGTATGATCTGACAGCTGCCGGCTCCTGCGCTGCTCCTCCCCCGCCTAAACCGTGGGGCAATGACTTGAGTATAAGCAGAGAGGGGCACTTTCAGCCTAAAGAAATGGGCTGAAAATTCTCGGCTTATACTCGAGTATATAGGGTACTTTGCGATTCAATTTGGGAGGATTGCAAAAGAAGAATACCCGCACGATTTCACACACTGCTGAATCCTGCAACAGCCAAAGAGTGCCAAAAGCAGGCAGAGATGCTTACCTGTGTGAAAAGGCCTCAATACTGATGCACTGACAGAGTGCAGCGGACCCAAGTAAAATGGCAACTACACAGGTGCATTAATACCAAATTAAACAGCCAGCCTTCAATCAGGGATTGGCCGTGTGGTACACAGTGCACAAAAGTACAATCTGTATATGGCAATATTCACACTAGGAATGCAGAGCGTCTGGTTCACAGCCTATTAATGACGCCTAATGCGGGCTGCCAGTGCTAACTATAATGCATCCAGTGTGAACAGAGGCTACAGTGTACAGAACCATTTGGGCCCATCTGCACTCTGCAAAAGTATAATGTGCCAAAAAGAATATAAATATATGTAAGGTATTGGTTGATATTCTGGCCAAAATATGTAAGCTGGCAACCCACGTCACGGATTCTTACACTTGCCAGTCCTACTCTAACATCTCCTACTCAAGGATCAAAGCCACAAAAAGCGGATTAAAAAAATCCAAAATTCAAGAAAACACCAAAAGCAGGCAGAGATGCTTACCTGTCTGAAAAGGCCTCAATACTGATGCACTGACAGAGTGCAGCGGACCCAAGTAAAATGGCGACTACGCAGGTGCATTAATACCAAATAAAACAGCCAGCCTTCAATCAGGGATTGGCCGTGTGGCACACCAGCGCACAAAAGTACAATCTGTATATGGCAATGTTCACACGAGGAATCCAGAGCGTCTGGTTCACAGCCTATTAATGACGCCTAATGCGGGCTGCCAGTGCTAACTATAATGCATCCAGTGTGAACAGAGGTCACAGTGTACAGAACCATTTGAGCCTAACTGCACTCTGCAAAAGTATAATGTGCAAAAAGACATTATAAATATATGTAAGGTGTTGGTTGATATTCTGGCCAAGTGCATCAGTATTGAGGCCTTTCCAGACAGGTAAGCATCTCTGCCTGTTTTTGGTGTTTTCTTGAATTTGGATTTTTTTTAATCCGCTTTTTGTGGTTTTGATCTTTGAGTAGATGTTAGAGTAGGACTGGGAAGTGTAATGATCCGTGACGTGGGTTGCCAACTTACATATTTTGGCCAGAATATCAACCATACCTTACATATATTATATGTCTTTTTGCACATTATACTTTTGCAGAGTGCAGTTGGGCCCAAATGGTTGTCTACACTGTGACCTCTGTTCACACTGGATGCATTATAGTTTTGCACTGGGCAGCCCGCATTTAGGCGTCATTAATAGGCTGTGAACCAGACGCTCTGCATTCCTAGTGTGATTATTGCCATATACAGTTTGTACTTTTGTGCACTGGTGTACCAAACGGCCAATCCCTGATTGAAGGCTGGCTGTTTAATTTGGTATTAATGCACCTGTGTAGTCGCCATTTTACTTGCGTCCGCTGCACTCTGTCAGTGCATCAGTATTGAGGCCTTTTCAGAAGGTAAGCATCTCTGCCTTTTTTTTGTGTTTTTCTTGAATTTTGGATTTTTTTAATCCGCTTTTTGTGGTTTTGAACAGCCAAAGAGTAGGCTAATGATGTCAACAATAATGCCTTGTAGCCATCACATCACATGGTCTTGAACAGCAAAAACGGTGGGACTATAACAGTCACTATTAGTGTTTGAGCGATACGATACTGCAAATATCGGTTATCGGCCGATATTAGCTCTATCGGCCTTTCGATAATTCGTTTCGATTTTTCGTCTTATCTAATACCGGAATCGGATTTGTCACTGTCACTATGAGTGTCGTCGGTCGGGTCTGTCAGGAGTCAGCGGCACTTACCTGGCAGAAGATCTCCGGCGGTCACGTTCCTGGACTGCTTGATGGCCGCCATTATCTTCTCCCTGGCGGTCACATGCAGTTTTTCGCGATAACTGCAGTGACTCAATGTAATCCCGGCCGTAAACCAGTCCGATGACGTCACCGCCGGGGAAGCAGGTAATCAGCTGTGCTGCGCGGGATGACAGGCTCTGCCTGTCATTCTGATGTAGCAGAGCTGGATCGTCGTGGGACACTCGTTATATGGACTGCGTCGGTCAGGTGGTATATTTTTTTTTTTCATTTTTTTACAGGAGATCGATGGCGTCGCAGGATGAGACTGTAATAAAAGTAATGAAAACTGTGTTTTTTTTTTTTTTATTAAATTAAAAAACTTTTTTATGAACATTCACCCGTCCGGGTACATAAACAATTTAACTATTTACATACAGGGACCCTGTCCGGGTTATTTATAATTTTTTTGGCAGGGGTGTTCCGGTACCACCTGGTACTCTTCTGATGCTCGGGCCCAAAAAATCGAGGCACCAAGGACCACCAGGACTGATGACGTTGTGTGGCCTGTACAGTCAAGTCGTGACCCGCTATTGGGTCTGTTGTGGCCACCTTTTCTCTCCCTCCAGGTCTGGAACCCTATGTCCCGGAATGAACGAACCCAGGGGGCCTAAAAAGGTGCGGGTAGGGCCGCTTTACTTATCTTCCATAGTGGGGGCTGGAGG
>JARQOD010000007.1:171382095-171521600 GCA_033576555.1 Oophaga sylvatica | reverse complement strand
CCAATAGGAGTGGCAGCTGTGTCTGAGCATGTGACCTCTGATCTCCAATGGGAAATCTTGCCCTGGGCATGCTCAGATGAAGCAACAAAGGACTTAGACCTAAAGACGTCTGCTCGCCGCTGACCAGTACTAGCCACAATAGCAGAACCTGAGGAGGCAGCAGCAAGTCTCTGCATAGTATTAGACCGGGCGAGACGCTGGGACTGACGTCTTTGCTGAGCAGGCTCCACTGTGGCCGGAGATGGATGGGGGACCGCAGCAGGACTGGTTTGAGACTCCGCTTGTGCAGCAGCGGGAACTCGAACTCTAACAGCCATCTTATATAGGCATGTAGATTATAGGAAGCTGAATAAAATGATACCTTAATATATGCAATCCAAATTCTTATTCCAGAGAAATCCATGATTTATTAACATGTAAATGAGTTTCTAAGTTCTGTGGGCAAAACACTGATCTCACTGAGAATCTGCCTCCAGAGAGTATTTTAAATTAAAGGTGTGAGATATGTGACAGACAGTCTGCTTTCCTAATTTACATCTCACACTGGTAACTCCCCCTTTCATTTGTAATAATCTCTGGAGGGAGATTCTTATACAGATTGTTGGCGGCATATAGATCTATACAGCTCATATACATATAAGAAAAATGTGGATTATTCTCGAAAAAACATTGAGTCATAGAAATTAAGGTATCATTTTATTCAGCTACCTATGACCTACATGCCCATATAGATGGCTTAGGAGGGTTTACCCTACTGATAGATTCCCTTTAAGACTCTGATAACCATGGCAGTGCAAGCATAAGCTGCAGGTGGGCAGATAAAGGGTGAGAACTCGTTCTTTCAGTCATTACATGCACGGTCAGTACAACCACAGCATGTAAAGAGCTAAACAGCTAGGATAGCACATAGGTACAGTCTTTACTGTTGCAGTGGGAGCCCAAGCCTATGTAATAGCTGTCTCCCACTGCAGATGGCACCGTTACATCTCCTGTGCCTTTTCCATCCCTGTGCCATATATGTGCGCCATGCAGTAAGTAACACTTCACCATGACATACGTAAACGGTAAGTTGCGCAAGAGAAACATTTTTAATATAGAGAGGAAATGCAAGTTATTAAAAGCATTTATGACTTTTAATAACTTTGCTTAGATAACAAATAATGAAGAATTCTACATTAATTTTTTTAACTGCTTACATATTATATATCCATGTATTTAATAGGAGATTTTTGTTTGTAAATACCCAGATCTAATGTTTGTACATAACAAAACTATTTAGGATTGGAATAGGAGAACTGTAAGCCCTAAAATTCCAGAAATATTAATTCTTTGAAATGGTACAAATACCTCTTTACCTGTATTTTAGTACATATAAATATTCACTTCTTAAAATTCTATTATTGTTAATAATTATTATTAATATTATTATTTCATGTTCTGTATTTAAATGTAAACTTTTCATTATATATAAGAAAGGGGAAATTTAATATAAAAAAACAAGTCCCTTCTAAGTCACAATTGACAGTGTCCACTTATCGCAAATCACTGCAAATTGTTCCTAATAGCATAAAGATAAGTAGAGCCAACAGCAACCTTAATTACTATCCTTCAGTGTAAGGTGATTCTGAAGAGTATAATTAGCATGTGTAATCTCCTATTCAATGTTTTATTTCATAATAGGTTTGATCCACAGCCCTGGGTCTGCAACCTACAGCTCATCAGATTCTTCCACGCTACAAATACTACATCCTTAGAAAGCTCTTGACTGCATAAATACCATTTACTCAATTGCTGAAAAACAGAAAGTTGTTCAAGTGTTTTACAGAAGATGTATGATTATTTGTAGTGAAGGCTTGAAAAGTGTATTTTAATTTGTAATTAGTTTAATGCAAATATTTTAAGAAGGGGATTTACAAGTTAGTTTTACGTACTATATAAATATGGAGGAAACTGTAAAATGTCTGTTCACATGGAACCTGGCAGATGAGCCATGATTCCTGAATCACGGACAGAAAAAGCTGAGATGAGCTCTGTAATTGCAAATATATTCTGCGCTGAGATGACCAGATCAAACCACGACAGATGGACTTCATGTCGAATTTCCTCAAATTTGCACGTTTGTTCGAATTCAAGTACCGTCTATACTAGAGTATTAGCCAACCCAAGTATAAGCCGAGGCCTCAAATTTTGCCACAAAAAACTGGGAAAACTTATTGACTCGAGTATAAGCCTATGGTGGGAAATGTAAAGTGAATAATCATGTGCACAGCCGTATAGGAGTATCTGAGTAGGTTCCCACACCATATAAATATAGCAAATAAACTCAGAACTCAACTTCAGTAGATTGATGATTTTTAATCGTGTCCACAGTAATAACAGAAACGTTTCGGTCCTGAACTTGGACCTTCATCAGTAACTGTGTGGTTATAGAAAAAATAAAATAAAGTAAAATAAAAGGATTTTACAAAAGGGAAACAAAGTATGTACAACAATAGTAATAAATCTTGGTCAAACGAAAATAACAGTTCATGAGTATGCTGTAATTCAGGAGCATAACTAGATCAAAAATTGAGGACGGATGTGATGCGAGAGTAATAGGTAATAAAACATACCATGGACTACTGTGAGTAGCAAAAAGAGGGGCTATGACCCAGCAAAAAGAGGGGCTATGCCCGGAATATCTGTATAATGATATAATAGGTATAGTAAGACAATGTGGCTAAGTAAAAGGATCAGTGATAAGTGAGAGATAAACCTACCAGGTTTAAATTATGTTCGATATAGGTGATCAAATATGGCAGCGGTTACCTGGAGAAAAGCATGTGGAATATGAGCAGAGTGCGGTACTGAGCGGTATTCCATGAAGGATATACTGGATAGCGAGTAACTAACCTGGGGGGTCCCAGTGAAGCAAAAATGTGCCTGCGGTTTACGCGGTATCCGCCGCTAGTCCGTGCATGTAGTGAATGCAATTGTGCATGCTAAATAAAGGGAAGAGGTGGGACAATGTAGCAGTGGTGCCTATCAGGCGGCTCCAGCTCAGAACAGGAAGTGACGTGGCAGGAAGTGAATGGCCGTGCGTGTCACTGTCAGGTGATTTATTCCAGTGGATATCCATCATTCTCCTAGGTCTTAAAGAGCGGTGCTGTGAGAGGAGGCATTTTGTAAAGTAGAAACAAGTAGTGCGGATATCAAAGTAAGGTGTCCGGCATGTGAGGAAACATGTTCAAAAGACTAGTAAAGGCGGCTCTAGGGAGAACAGAAAGGAAGTATTTGTTAATCCTTATATTATTAAGGCAGTATTATATCATAGCAGAAAAAAGATTCATACATAAGCTATGTTCTATATATGTAGGTATCGTCAGGATGGTTTTATCCCAAACCATTCAACAGGGACATAAAAATTGCATAGATAGTAGAAATATAGTAACCACTTGAACACTTAGTACATTTACTTTATTATGATGTCACATATTTTTAACCTATGGGTGAGAAACAGATATGGAGTCAATGGACAGCTGTTCTAAATACAAAGTTGAGGTATATAAGAGCTTATATACACACAGCAGAGGTATAAGTTGATAAACAGCCACAACTGGTATGAAGGGAATACAGATATTGTATGTGACAAGTAGGTTACGTAAAGGATAATAGATCGTAATCCCTATTTAGTCCTTTAGGAGATAAGGTATCCAGGGTGTGTATCCAGTAGGCCTCACGGCGTTTTAATTGTCGTATACGGTCACCACCTCTCCTTGGTTGTGGTACTTGTTCCAGGACCTGGAACCTCAGTTGAGCTATGGTATGACCCTGGGTTAAGAAATGATGTGGTATAGGGAGAAGTGTATTCTTACACCTGATTGTGGACTTGTGTTTGGATATACGGTCCTTAACGGGTTGGGTTGTCTCCCCCACATACAATAATCCACAGGGACATTTAATGACATAGATGACAAAAGGAGTGTCGCATGTGAAAAAACCTCTAACTTTGTATGCTTTGCCTGTGTGGGGGTGATGAATAATTTCACCCTTTAGTACGTTACTGCATTGTGTGCAGTTTAAGCAAGCATTTTAATTTGTAATCAGTTTAATGCAAATATTTTAAGAAGGGGATTTACAAGTTAGTTTTATGTACTATATAAATATGGAGGAAACTGTAAAATGTCTGTTCACATGGAACCTGGCAGATGAGCCATGATTCCTGAATCACGGACAGAAAAAGCTGAGATGAGCTCTGTAATTGCAAATATATTCTGCGCTGTAATGACCAGGTCAAACCACGACAGATGGACTTCATGTCGAATTTCCTCAAATTTGCACGTTTGTTCGAATTCAAGTACCGTCTATACTAGAGTATTAGCCAACCCGAGTATAAGCCGAGGCCTCAAATTTTGCCACAAAAAACTGGGAAAACTTATTGACTCGAGTATAAGCCTATGGTGGGAAATGTAGCAGCTACAGGTAAATTTCAAAAATAAAAATAGATACCAATAAAAGTAAAAATAATTGAGACATCAGTAGGTTAAAAGTTTTTGAATATCCATATTGAATCAGGAGCCCCTTATAATGCTCCATACAGTTTATGATGGGCCCCATAAGATGCTCCATACGAAACACACCCCATATAATGCTCCATAAAGTTCATGATGGGCCCCATCAGATGCTCCATACAAAAAATATGGCCATATAAAGTAATGCTGCAGAAAGGTTAATAATGGCCCCATAAAATGCTCAATATTAAAATATACCCAATATAATGCTGCATAAAAGGTGATAATGATGGCCCTATAAGATGCTCCATAGAATAATATGCCCAATATGCTGCTCCATAAAGGTTGATGGCCCCATAAGATGCTCCAAAGATATACATGCCCCATATGCTGCCCCATAAGATGCTCTATAGAATAATATGCCCCATATGCTGCTCCATAAAGGTTGATGGCCCCATAAGATGCTCCATAGATATAAATGCCCCATATGCTGCTCCATAAGATGCTCCATAGAATATGCCCCTTATGCTGCTCCATAAAGGTTGATGGACCCATTAGTTACTCCATAGAATAATATGCACTATATGCTGCTGCTGCGATTAAAAAAAAATGACATACTCACCTCTTGTCACTGGGGGGCAGGTGCCAGGGTCCTGAGCAGGCGGGGACACTGGCTCACTATGGGGCCCTGGTGCTGGTGTCACCACTGGCTCAGGGCACCGGCACCTGCGATATTCACCTGTCCCCGTTCCACCGCCGTGCGCTGCTCTGTCTTCCTGGTCTCTGCAGTGACAGTTCAGGCAGAGGGCACGCACTAAGCCTGTTATCGCGCCCTCTGACTTGAACGTCACAGCCAAAGGATGTGCAAGACAGAGCGGAGCGCGGCAGTGGACTGGGGACAGGTGAATATCACATGGCTCCCCCCAGCTGTCAGATCATACTCACCCCCTCCTGGCGCGGTGTCTGCACTTCTTGTTACTCCGATTGTCTCCGGCACCGGCAGCTCCTTCCAGTGTTCAGCGGTCACGTGGTACCGCTCATTAAAGTAATGAATATGCACTCCATGCCTATGGGAGTGGAGTGGCGTGCATATTAATTAGTTTAATAAGCCGTACCACGTGACCGCTGAACACAGGAAGAGCTTCGGCATCTGAGATAATCTGAGAAGCAGGGAAGTACAGAGACTGCGTCAGGAGGGGGTGAGTATGATCTGACAGCTGCCGGCTCCTGCGCTGCTCCTCCCCCGCCTAACCCGTGGGGCAATGACTTGAGTATAAGCAGAGAGGGGCACTTTCAGCCTAAAGAAATGGGCTGAAAATCTCGGCTTATACTCGAGTATATAGGGTACTTTGCGATTCAATTTGGGAGGATTGCAAAGAAGAAAATACCCAGCACGATTTCACACACTGCTGAATCCTGCAACAGCCAAAGAGTGCCAAAAGCAGGCAGAGATGCTTACCTGTGTGAAAAGGCCTCAATACTGATGCACTGACAGAGTGCAGCGGACCCAAGTAAAATGGCGACTACACAGGTGCATTAATACCAAATTAAACAGCCAGCCTTCAATCAGGGATTGGCCGTGTGGTACACCAGTGCACAAAAGTACAATCTGTATATGGCAATATTCACACTAGGAATGCAGAGCGTCTGGTTCACAGCCTATTAATGACGCCTAATGCGGGCTGCCCAGTGCTAACTATAATGCATCCAGTGTGAACAGAGGCCACAGTGTACAGAACCATTTGGGCCCATCTGCACTCTGCAAAAGTATAATGTGCAAAAAGACATATAAATATATGTAAGGTATTGGTTGATATTCTGGCCAAAATATGTAAGCTGGCAACCCACGTCACGGATTCTTACACTTGCCAGTCCTACTCTAACATCTCCTACTCAAAGATCAAAGCCACAAAAAGCGGATTAAAAAAATCCAAAATTCAAGAAAACACCAAAAGCAGGCAGAGATGCTTACCTGTCTGAAAAGGCCTCAATACTGATGCACTGACAGAGTGCAGCGGACCCAAGTAAAATGGCGACTACGCAGGTGCATTAATACCAAATAAAACAGCCAGCCTTCAATCAGGGATTGGCCGTGTGGCACACCAGCGCACAAAAGTACAATCTGTATATGGCAATGTTCACACTAGGAATCCAGAGCGTCTGGTTCACAGCCTATTAATGACGCCTAATGCGGGCTGCCCAGTGCTAACTATAATGCATCCAGTGTGAACAGAGGTCACAGTGTACAGAACCATTTGAGCCTAACTGCACTCTGCAAAAGTATAATGTGCAAAAAGACATATAAATATATGTAAGGTGTTGGTTGATATTCTGGCCAAGTGCATCAGTATTGAGGCCTTTCCAGACAGGTAAGCATCTCTGCCTGTTTTTTGTGTTTTCTTGAATTTTGGATTTTTTTAATCCGCTTTTTGTGGTTTTGATCTTTGAGTAGATATTAGAGTAGGACTGGGAAGTGTAATGATCCGTGACGTGGGTTGCCAACTTACATATTTTGGCCAGAATATCAACCAATACCTTACATATATTTATATGTCTTTTTGCACATTATACTTTTGCAGAGTGCAGTTGGGCCCAAATGGTTGTGTACACTGTGACCTCTGTTCACACTGGATGCATTATAGTTAGCACTGGGCAGCCCGCATTAGGCGTCATTAATAGGCTGTGAACCAGACGCTCTGCATTCCTAGTGTGAATATTGCCATATACAGTTTGTACTTTTGTGCACTGGTGTACCAAACGGCCAATCCCTGATTGAAGGCTGGCTGTTTAATTTGGTATTAATGCACCTGTGTAGTCGCCATTTTACTTGCGTCCGCTGCACTCTGTCAGTGCATCAGTATTGAGGCCTTTTCAGACAGGTAAGCATCTCTGCCTTTTTTTTGTGTTTTCTTGAATTTTGGATTTTTTTAATCCGCTTTTTGTGGTTTTGAACAGCCAAAGAGTAGGCTAATGATGTCAACAATAATGCCTTGTAGCACTCACATCACATGGTCTAGAACAGCAAATCAGGTGGGACTATAACAGTCACTATTAGTGTTGAGCGATACGATACTGCAAATATCGGTTATCGGCCGATATTAGCTCTATCGGCCTTTCGATAATTCGTTTCGATATTTTCGTCTTATCGAATACCGGAATCGGATTTGTCACTGTCACTATGAGTGTCCGTCGGTCGGGTCTGTCAGGAGTCAGCGGCACTTACCTGGCAGAAGATCTCCGGCGGTCACGTCCTGGACTGCTTGATGGCCGCCATTATCTTCTCCCTGGCGGTCACATGCAGTTTTTCGCGATAACTGCAGTGACTCACATGTAATCCCGGCCGTAAACCAGTCCGATGACGTCACCGCCGGGGAAGCAGGTAATCAGCTGTGCTGCGCCGGGATGACAGGCTCTGCCTGTCATTCTGATGTAGCAGAGCTGGATCGTCGTGGGACACTCGTTACTATGGACTGCGTCGGTCAGGTGGTATACTTTTTTTTTTTTACAGGAGATCGATGGCGTCGCAGGATGAGACTGTAATAAAAGTAATGAAAACTGTGTTTTTTTTTTTTTTATTAAATTAAAAAACTTTTTTATGAACATTCACCCGTCCGGGTACATAAACAATTTAACTATTTACATACAGGGACCCTGTCCGGGTTATTTATAATTCTTTGGCAGGGGTGTTCCAGGTACCACCTGGTACTCTTCTGATGCTCGCCAAACATCCGAGGCACCAAGGACCACCAGGACCTGATGACGTTGTGTGGCCTGTACAGTCAAGTCGTGACCCGCTATCTGGGTCTGTGTGGCCACCTCTTTCATCTCCCTCCAGGTCTGGAACCCTATGTCCCGGACTGAACGAACCCCAGGGGGCCTAACAGGTGCCGGGTACGGGCCAGCTATACTTATCATGTCCATAGCTGGGGCTGCTGAGGAGACCACTGAGGGAGGCTTGGGAGATTTACGGCGTGGGGTGGGCACTTTTGAAGAGGCCTGGATGTGGGAGGCTGAAGGCTCCGAGGGTCTCACAGGTTCCTGACACTCTGGGGAGTAGGGGTCGCACCTGGTAACATTTAGGGCGTACCATCCATTGTAACCCCAGTGTCGGGTGTAAGTCACCAAGTCTCCTGGCAACAGGTCCCTCCCCGGGTGTCCTTCTGGGAGGTGAGCCTCCACGTCCCGCCGGTTCACAAAAACTTCTAAATAAAGTCCAGGCTCCTGGATGAAGCCCCAACCACCTTTCAATTTAAAGCTCCGTACTGCACCCTTACGCCGCGGCTCCCACAGGGTTCCTTTATCCTTTCTCATCCGGTCCTTATCTGCCTGGTCCTTCTCCAGGTTACGTTGCCGAAGCTTTTGGGTTTATCACTGCTCCCTTTGTCGCTCTGCTTCCCGCTCCCAACGTCTCCACTCTTCCTCCTGACGCCGGTTGAAATTCTCCTCCACCAGCAGCTCCATGTCTCCACCATCAAATGCCAGCTTACAGTGTCCGGTTTGCGGCAGCTCTCCTGGCGCCCCCCAGTCCTGGCGGCGCTCACCTGCGGAGGAAGCAGCCGGCTCTGGAACAGATGATAGTCGGGGCTCCGGTACAGGCAGGTAGTGCTCTGGTGCCTGCGCGGCCTCCTCCATGAGGACGGGTGTCGCTTCTTCTGTCTCAGCGACGGGGGCAGACAGCGGGATCTGGGGTGCTGCCGGTGCAGAGTTTTTTGCACGAACGGGTGCCTCCACTGTGACAACGTCAACCAGATCACATTGCAAGGGCTCCTCTACTAGAACGGGTGCCTCACCTTCCGGTACAGACACTTCAGGTAAGAGGGATTGGCGCCGCTCCAAGTTTAGTTTTAGGGCACGCCAGCTGGCTTCCATCCTGGCGACCTCCTCCCGGTGCCGGGCCTACCTCTTAGGGTATCCTCCGCTTCTTGCAGCGTAGGAGGGTTTCCAGGCCGGGTGCCCAACGGTGGTTCCGTGGCGATCGGGTCGCTTCCGTGGGGGAGAGCTCTGACTGCTCCATCCCTTCACACTTCTGCTCGTGTCCATTAGCCATCTCTGCCAAGTCACATGTGTCATTAGCATCTGGAGAGGGTCCCTCTTTTGTAGGGAGGCGGGACCTTCGTGTTAGTTTCCACCCACTGAGGAGGATGAGGAGGCGGAACTGAAGAGCTGTGGGGCACGATCTTACATTGCAGTACCATTTAGAGCCATCGTTTTCGCGTCACTGAGTGAGTGTACACCCATGAAGAGAACGCCCTTCTTCTTCACCAGTGCCTCGTCGTGACGCAGATATGGCGGAAAAATGTCAAATACATTCTCTGATGATTTTAGCAATTCTCAAGCACAAAACCAGTTCAATTCAGGCACACAGGACTCGCTTATAGCGAGCTACAGAATCCTGTTCGTGACGCCCAAGTTGAGTCGCACAGAGCCAGAGTTTTGGGGGTACTTGGCACCGAGCCCGTCGACTTCTATGGGGTATGTCACGGCTTTACCCGGCAATTGAATCAGAGTCTATTTTACTATGTAGAAGTGTATAAACTATAAATATATGTATATATATATATGTCACAATGACATGTATATATATATATATATGTATTCTATGTGTGTATATTTTGTGTTTATAACGAAAGAAAGGGGTTTTTTTGTTGCGATATTTTGTTCCCATAGACTTACATGGGACTTCCGGTATCAGAATCGGATATCGACGATATTTAGTGCTATCGGCGATACAATTTCGATACGATATTTTTAGATATCGAGCAGTATCGCTCAACACTAGTCACTATAAATGATTAGGACAGGCCAAGTGGTGCCATTTCAGAATTTTACAGCATAGGGCAGTGATGGCGAACCTTTTAGAGACAGAGCCGAAAATGCAATCCAAAACCCACTTATTTTTCGCACAGTGCCCTGAATACTGAGATTTTAGATTTCAAACATAACTCATACATTAGGGCGCTATAGAGTCAATATCAAAGAGCTTGTAAGCACTGCACTCCAAGCCTAAGATACTATCTTCAATATAATAGAAAATACCCAAAGTGACACAATTCTAAAAACTGCATCCTTGAAGGTGTGCAAAACCACATTCAAGAAGTTTATTAACCCTTCAGGTGCTTCACGAAAACTAAATCAATATGGAAAGAAAAAATGAACATTATACTTTTTTCACAAAGAAATTACTTTGAAACCAAACTTTTTTATTTTCACAAGGGTATCAGGAAAAAATGGACCACATCATTTATTGTGCAAATTCTCCTGAGTACGCCAATACACTGTATGTAGGGGAAAACCACTGTTTGGGTGCATGGCAGGGCTCAGAAGGGAAGGAGCACCATTTGACTTTTTGAACACAAAAATGGCTGGAGTCAATGGCGGGCGCCTTGTCACATTTGGAGATCCCCTGATGTACCTAAACAGTGGAAATCCATCAATTCTAACCCCAAAAAGAGCAAAGCCCTAACCCCAACACACCTTTAACCTTAATCCAACCCTAACCATAACCAAAACCACAACCCTAACCTGAACACTACCCTAACCCTAACACCAACACAACCCTAACTCCAATGCAACCCTAACCCCAATGCAACCCTAACCCCAACGCAACCCTAACCCCAACACAACCCTAACCCCAACCCTAAACCTATTCCCAACCCTAACCCTAGTCCAACACTAACTCAATCCTAACCGTAGCTCTAACCCTAGCCCCAACTCTAATCCTAGCCCATCCCTAACCCTAGCTTTAACCTCAAAACTAAACCTAGCCCCAACCATAACCCTAGCTCAACCTTAACCCTAGCTCTTATTCTAGTCACAACCTAACCCTAGCCCAACCGTAACCCTATCTCTAACCCCAAACCTAACCATAACCCCAACTGTAACCCTAGCCCAACCCTAACCCTAGCTCTAACCCCAACCGTAACCCTAACCCTATTCTCAACCCTAACCCTAATACAAAAATGGAAAAAAATACATTTTTTACTTTATTATTTTTACCTAACTAATGAGGGTGATAAAGGGGGATTGATTTACTATTTTTTTATTTTGATCACTGTGAATAAATCATGTTCTCTGGGGTCACAACTACCCCTGGTAGCCGAGATCCTGGAGATTTTCTGAAGCTGTAGGGCGATATAACTTTATTTCTCAGTGCTGTTAAAAAGCAGCACTGAGGAATAAGTACCCTTAACTGTCACCATTAAAAGGAGTATCGCGGTCGTTAAGGGGTTAATACCTTGCTATATTAATTTTAAGACTAAAGAAAAATACTGATACCAAAACTTGTGTATCACAGAAATCCTTAGTTGACACGAGCATATAAAAAAATTGTCCAAGCTTAAACAAGAATACTCAGACAAATTTTTCGTCATTTGAATGCAATCTGTGTGCAATCCAGTTCATATAGCAGTTATTAAAATTTTACAACACTAAATATAGCTTGCTATGTTAAAGAATTGAAATGCATTAAAAAAAATTAGATGATAAACTGTAAAATTTGTATTTTGTATCTAGTCCCCTTCTCATGTACAGCACCATGGATTCAATATTGCTCTAAAATAAAATAATAATAATAACTATAATAGAACATGAATACAGCTACTTCTTACAAGTGATTGCTTTTAGGACGTGAAATTCCCAAACTTTTCTTGTTCCATCATTTTTAGCAAAAGAAAATAAATCAATTTTGAAAATATAGAAAAAAATATTTTTTGCAGTACCTTCTCCATATTGTCCGCTGCCCCTTGCTATGCTCCACTTCATTTTTTACAAGTGGCCTGGTGTGCCTCCATGACATGGCCTTTTAAGGTTCGTTTGGACACACTCCAGTGTCTGAGTAGCTACATGTAGGTTCACGAAAAAAAATGAACATGTGGCATCACCATACTGTATGGTTGTATGGTGTTATTTAATTTAAATTTAAAAACAGGTACTGCATAGGCAGCATCAATAGTAAGAAGTTGGTCACGCTTGTCAAGAACTATGCTTGACAAGTGTGACAAACCTGTCAATCACTTTTCCAAGCGATGCTTCAAATCACTTGGAAAAGCGCTTGAATTCCGCAAGCTAAAAACGTTTGCGTAACGCTTGTGTTTTGCGGGAAAATGCATGCGTATGCCACATGCGTTTTAACCGCGGGGAGTATCGGAAAAGCTGTGGACAATTCTGCAGTATTTCTGCAATGTGAGCACATAGCCTTGGAACAAAAGAAGAAACTACACCACAACACCGACTTCTTCCATTTTATTTAGTGGAAGAGATGAACAGTAAGCAAGGAGGAGGGTCGAACGCCTACAGCCAAATGTTGCCTATACCGTGGGCTAGGCAGCACTGTCCCACCGCCGCTGTCCCCTGTGGACCCTGCATCCACCACATTAACCCAGTGCGCAGTGATGGACACATTACGGCCCTAGCCATGCCTACTGGCCCATGCATCTGTTGTGAGGTGCACCTTTCCACTCACTGATTGTTTGAGTGCATGGACAATGCAGTCTTTCACAAGCAGGTGGAGGGCCGGGATGGCTTTTCTAGAAAAGAAGTGCCGACTGGGTAGGTCATAGCATGGGACAGCGTAGGCCATGAGGTCTCTGAATGCTGCGCTTTCAACCAAACGGAAGGGCATCATCTCTAATGTGATCAGTTTGGCAATGTAACTGTTCAAAGCCAGTGTACGCGGATGAGAGGATGAGTTCTTTCTTGTCCTACTCAGAGTGTCTGCTAGGGTGAGCTGAACTTGAGAGCTGCATATGGGGGAACTAGCCATGGACATAACGGACTGAGAGGGGGTTGGTGATGGTGGTGGTGGTGATGGTGATGGCCTAGATTCAGTCTTTTGTTGCAAAAACATTGTGATTTCCTGACTGCTTTGACCTTGCGACGACACCTCAACTTTTTTTGCTGGTGGTGCGCTAACCGGTGGGCTTACAGTGGGGGAAGCGATGGAGCATTGCTGGCTACCTTCAGTCGGAGCAGGTGCACATGTGCTACCTGAGGTTTTGTAGTCCGTCCATGCTTGCAAGTACATGTTGATTAAATGTATGCATGCAACTGGTATTCAAATTTGGAAGATTTTTCCCTAGGCTAAAGGTCCTTCCGCACTTCTTACAGATAACCTTTGCCTCATCAATAGGATTTTGGTCAAAAAAGTGCCACACTGCACTCTTCCTACTATGGTATAAATTTTCAGGGCTTGCACGCTGTGCTAATTTGACCGTTTGGCCAAGCTGTCCTGCAACTCATTTTGTTTTTTTAACACGTTTTTGAACTGCTGCAGGCCTGCCAGATAACCGCTGCTGCAATGTCGATGTCTGCTGCGGATCCTTCTCCTCTTATGAGCTGTTGGCAGCGGCACCCTCTTCCCCCAATGGATGCCAATCCGGGTCAACAACTGGGTCATCCATCACCTCCTCTTCAATTTCATCTGCACCTTCCTTTGTGTCACCGACTCACCGTGTATGGTGGTATAGTATGCGGTGAGGGGCACCTGAGTTTCATCAGGGTCAGATTCTGGCTCAGTAGACTGCGAGGACAATGTAGTGCTCTGGGTGAATGTAAAAGCAGAATCATCTAGCAGTGGCTGTGCATCAGTGCACTCCATGTCAGATTCATCTTGGACTGGGGAATTCAGGATTTGACTTGATAACCCAGGCATGGTATGTGAAAAGAGCGCCATGGAGTAATCTGAAGTGTGGCCTGCCGCATCCTTCACTTTTGGTGGGGGAGAAGGACACAAGGAAAGGTGTTGTTCCTGACCAGGAGCCTGCACTGACGACTCAGTGCTTGCATTTTTTGAAACTTCAGAAGAGGAGGCGATAGATCTGGAGGCTGTTTTGGCAATGTAAGATATTACCTGTTCCTGATGCTCTGGCTTTAAAAGCGGTTTACCTACTCCCAGAAAAGGGAGCCTTCCAGGCCTTCTGGAGCCAGACGATGACGCAGGCTCAACACCTCCTTCCTTAGGTGCTATTGTGCTTTTGGCACTACCAGCAGATGCACCACCACCACCATCAGTACCAGCTGGCCCCCCACGCCACGTCTGCGGCCTCTTCCACCATACTTCCTCATGTTTGGGAAAATGTACCCAAAATACCAGCAGATATATGGTACTGTATCAGAAGCGTACAGCTGTATACAGTCTAGGGATAATTGTTAATCTCCGTATATATTTCCAGAGTCAGACACAGACTCTCACAGGCTCAGTATGGATTACACCAGAATATAAAAAGCAGAAAAAGGGTAATGTGTCAGAAGCGTACAGCTGTGTACAGTGTTGGGGTAATTTTAAATCTCCGTATATATTTCCAGAGTCAGACACAGACTCTCACAGGCTCAGTATGGATTACACCAGAATATAAAAAGCAGAAAAAGGGTAATGTATCAGAAGATACCAGGCGTATACAGTGTAGGGGTAATTGTAAATATCCATATATATTTCCGGAGTAACACACAGATGCTCACAGGCTCAGTATGGATTAGACCAAAATATAAAAAGCAGAAAAAGGGTAATATATCAGAAGCGTACAGCTGTATACAGTGTTGGTGTAATTTTAAATCTCCGTATATATTTCCAGACTCAGACACAGACTCTCACAGGTTCAGTATGGATTACACCAGAATATAAAAAGCAGAAAAAGGGTAATGTATCAAAAGCGTACAGCTGTATACAGTCTAGGGATAATTGTAAATCGCCGTATATATTTCCAGATTCAGACACAGATGCTCACAGGCTCAGTATGGATTAGACCAAAATATAAAAAGCAGAAAAAGGGTAATATATCAGAAGCGTACAGCTGTATACAGTGTGGGTGTAATTTTAAATCTCCGTATATATTTCCAGACTCAGACACAGACTCTCACAGGTTCAGTATGGATTACACCAGAATATAAAAAGCAGAAAAAGGGTAATGTATCAGAAGCGTACAGCTGTATACAGTCTAGGGATAATTGTAAATCGCCGTATATATTTCCAGATTCAGACACAGACTCTCACAGGCTCAGTATGGATTACACCAGAATATCAAAAGCTGAAAAAAAGAGTACTGTATCACAAGCGTACAGCTGTATACAGTGTTGGGGTAATTTTAAATCTCCGTATATATTTCAGGAGTAGCACACAGATGCTCACAGTCTCAGTATGGATTAGACCAGAATATAAAAAGCTGAAAAAAGGTAATGTATCAGAAGATTACAGCTGTATACAGTCTAGGGGTAATTGTAAATCTCCGTATATATTTCCAGAGTCAGACACAGACTCTCACAGGCTCAGTATGAATTACACCAGAATATAAAAAGCAGAAAAAGGGTAATGTATCTGAAGCGTACAGCTGTATACAGTCTAGGGATTATTGTAAATCTCCGTATATATTTCCGGAGTTAAGGGTATGCCACACTAAACAATATCGCTAACGGGATCGCTAAAAAACGTCACTATTTAGCGATCCCGTTAGCGATATTGTTCAGTGCGGCAGCTTCCAGCGACGAGCTTCCTGCTGTGATCTCGCTCGTCGCTGGAATCGTTCCGGACCCTATTTCATCGCTGGCGCTCCCGCTGGGTAAGTATCTTATCGCTGTGTGGCACCTTTTCTTAGCGATTTAGCGGTACTTTTGTACCGCTAAAGTCGTTAAGAAGATCGCTAACGGCGATAGCGTCGTTAACTATATCGCTAAATGCGGCAGCATTTAGCGATATAGAAACAATCCCGCTAGCGATCTCATTAGTATGCAACGCTAACGAGATCGCTAGCGGGATCGAGTAGTGTGGCAGTACCTTAACACTCAGACGCTCACAGGCTCAGTATGGATTAGACCAGAATATAAAAAGCAGAAAAAGGGTACTGTATCACCAGATACCAGGTGTATATAGTATAGTCAAAAAATTGTAAATCTCCACATATATTTCGGGAGTCACACACCGACGCTCTCAGGCTCAGTATGGATTAGACCAGAATATAAAAAGCAGAAAAAGGGTACTGTATCACCAGATACCAGGTGTATATAGTATAGTAAAAAAAATTGTAAATCTCCACATATATTTCCGGAGTCACACACAGACGCTCTCTGGCTCAGTATGGATTAGACAAGAATATAAAAAGCAGAAAATGGGTACTGTATCACCAGATACCAGGTGTATATAGTATTGTGAAAAATGTTTAAATCTCTGTATATATTTCCGGAGTGACACACAGAGAGTCAGCATGTCTTTGTCCGTGATACCAGCCAGTACACGGTACTGTGTGAGGAGCATACAGCTCTATACGGTGTGGGAAAAAATGAACGCTCGGTAACTGTGCAGAAAAAAGAATAAAAGTATTAGTGCTGTGTAAAAAGCAGTCTGCACAGCAGTGTACACACAGCAATACAGCTAGCAGGCAGCTTATTAACCAGCTCTGCTGCTGCACAAAAGAAAATCCTCCCCTGTCACTGGCAGGCAGCCTAATAACCAGCGCTGCTGCACACATCAAAATCCTCCCCGTCACGGCACACTAATTGTACAGCACAATTGCTATCAGCACAAGCACAGAATCACTTTTCTTTCCTGCCTAACTCTCTCCCTACTGAGAAACAGCGGCAGCAACTTCTCCCTACGCTAAGATCGGCAGAAGTAAAATGGCGGTCGGCGGTCAGGGCATTTATAGCCAATGTGACACCACACAAAGCAAGCCAATCACTGTAATGCCCTTCTCTAAGATGGTGGTGGCCGCTGCCCATGTCATCTCATTGCCCACAGTGTGCGTCCTTGCTCATTGGCTGAGAAAAGGCGCCTTTTTATGAATGTTTTAGAAATGAATTCTGAGCAGAAGCTCCCTCTGGTGGTTACAAACAGTACTGAACTATTCAATGAGGATTGGCAATCAGGAATACAGACTGGCTGGATATAAGGGAGGTTTCCCCCATCATGGTTGCCAGTGATCAATTGTTCTTGTCTCATCTTGTGTTCCTGGTTCACTTGGAAGCTTGCTGAGTATTGCCTCTTCTCCTGCTCTCAGATAAGATATTTTCTGTTTTTTGTTTTTGTGCTTGCCATTTGCATTTTTCTCTGCATTTCTGTGAGGTTGGCCAGGTTCCCCTCCTCGGAGGGCTTGGTCTCCGCTCGGTTCCTCTGGAGCCACTGTTGTTTGTTCACTTGCCTTTTCCAGTTTCTTCTGTGGCTTTGGCTTAGTTTTGTTACACCAGAGAACTAATTTAGGTGGTAGAGGTCATGTGATCTCAGGTGTTTTTGCAATTAGTAGCGTTGTTTTTTTTAGGGTTTTTTGGAATTGCAATAAGTATCCTTCCTATCCTTTTCTGTCTAGGCAGATTGGGCCCCAGCGTTTGCTCATACTATTTTCTGTCTGTGTCTGTATTTCCTCTTGTCTAACCGCCATTCAATGTTTGGGGGCTTCCTATGTTCTTTGGGGATCTGCTCCGGGGCAGATAGCTTTCCTCTTTCTATCTTTAGGTGTAGTTAGCCTCTCAGGCTGTGACAAGGCGTCTAGGACCAACGTAGGAACGCTCGACGGCTGACTTTAGTTGTGGTGGTTAGTCAGGGTACTGCAATCCAGTAGATTCCAATCTCTCTGGTGTATTGCCATTTTTGCCTGCTCTCCTCAGCTACCAAAACATAACAGTATCACCGGCCATAACTGAAAATTATATGGTACTCACAGAAGGGAAAAATAGTGTGAAAAGAAAAAAGTTGTCAGAGATTTTTTTTTTCCTGCATTTTTTTTTTCTCTTTCCCTCTTTTTCTCTGGGTGCTGAGGAGGATTTTATTTTTCTCTCAATGGAGTTTGCACAGTTGTCTGGCCGTGTGGATCAGCTTGCCACTGAAGTTCGGAGTATTGCTACCTATCTTGCAGGGTTGCCGGTTGTGGAACCTAGGATCCCCATGCCAGATTTGTTTTGGGGGGATCGAGCTAAATTTCTGAATTTCAAAAATAACTGTAAGTTGTTTTTTTGCCTTAAAACCTAAGTCCTCAGGGAACGCAGCACAGCAGGTTCAAATTGTCATCTCTCTCCTGCGCGACGATCCTCAGGATTGGGCTTTTTCCCTGACACCTGGGGACCCTGTTTTGAGTAATATTGATGCATTTTTTCTGGCTCTGGAGTTATTGTACGATGAACCTAATGTCACTGATCAAGCTGAAAAAACCTTGTTGGCATTAAATCAGGGGCTTGAGGATGCTGAGTTGTACTGTCAGAAATTCCGAAAGTGGGCAGTTCTGACCAAATGGAATGATGATGCTTTGGCAGCCCTTTTTCGGAAGGGTTTGTCAGAGAATGTAAAAGATGTTATGGTGGGTTTCCCTGCTCCCTCTGGTCTCAATGATTCTATGTCATTGGCGATTCAAATTGACAGACGTTTGCGTGAGCGTAGAGGTATGCGTATTCCACGGTGTTGCCTTGTGAGCCAGCTTCTGAACCCATGCAGTGTGATAGAGTGGCTTCTGGGGCACAGCGTCATGAATTTCGAAAACGCAATGGGTTATGTTTCTACTGTGGTGATGCCTCTCCTGCTATTTCAGTCTGCCCTAAGCGGGGAAGACGTTTTGCACGCTCAGTTGTCTTGGGTAGTGTTCAGACTAAATTTCTGTTGACTTTTACTCTGATTTGCTCCCTGTCCACATTTTCTGCTCAGGCTTTTGTTGATTAGGGAGCAGCTATTAACCTGATGGATTTTGATTTTGCTAAACGTTGTGGGTTTCCCTTGATACCCCTACGGAAGTCTATTCCCCTACTGGGGATTGATTCTACCCCTTTGGCTGAGAATAAACCCCAGTTCTCTACTCAGGTGATAATGAGGGTTGAACCTGATCATCAGGAGAGTTGCAAATTTTTGGTGCTGTATAATCTGCATGACATTATTGTTCTAGGTTTCCCTTGGTTGCAGTCTCATAATCCTGTTTTGGATTGGAAATCTGTGTCTGTAACCAGTTGGGGCTGCCAATGTGTTAATGCCAACACTCCTGTTTTTTCTGCCTCTCCCCAGGCTCAAGATGTGCCTGACTTTTTGACTGATTTTTCTGATGTGTTTAGCGAAAGTAAATCTGCATCCTTGCCCCCCCATAGGAGCTATGACTGCGCTATTGAATTAGTGCCAAGTAGTAAATTCCCTAAAGGTCGCCTTTTTAACTTGTCTGTACCTGAACATGACGCTATGCGGTCTTATATCAAGGAGTCATTGGAGAAGGGTCATATCAGACCATCCTCTTCACCCTTGGGTGCTGTTTTTTTCTTTGTGTCCAAAAAGGATGGTTCATTAAGGCCATGTATTGATTATCGTCTCTTGAACAATATCACTGTGAAATATCAATATCCGTTACCCTTGATTTCTGACCTGTTTTCCAGGGTGAAAAGTGCTACTTGGTTTACCAAGCTTGACCTCAGGGGGGCGTATAACCTTATTCGCATTAAGCATGGGGATGAATGGAAGACGGCGTTTAATACCCCAGAGGGGCATTTTGAGTACCTAGTGATGCCCTTTGGGCTCACTAATGCTCCTTCCGTCTTCCAATCCTTCATGAATGACATTTTCAGGGATTTTGTGGATAAATTTCTGATTGTTTATTTGGATGATATCTTGATTTTTTCCAATGACTGGGAATCTCATGTGAAACATGTTCGGACTGTGTTCCAGATTTTGAGAGAGAATGCTTTGTATGTGAAGGGATCAAAGTGTCTTTTTGGCATACAGAGGATCTCATTTCTGGGATTAATTTTGTCTCCATCTGTTATTGAAATGGACCCAATCAAGGTTCAGGCCATCTGTTATTGGGTCCAACCTACTTCATTAAAGGCTCTTCAGAGATTCTTGGGTTTTGCCAATTTTTCGTAAATTTATTGGTAATTTCTCTGTTATTGTTAAACCATTGACTGATTTGACCAAAAAGGGTTCTGATGTGGTGAATTGGCCTCCTGAGGCAGTCTCTGCGTTTCAGGAACTTAAACAGAGATTCACTTATGCTCCTGTTCTACGGCAGCCTGATGTTTCTCTGCCATTTCAGATGGAGGTTGATGCCTCTGAAATTGGGGCAGGTGCCGTTTTGTCCCAAAGAGATCCTGAGACCTCTAAAAGTAATCCTTGTCCTTTTTTCTCTCGAAAATTTTCTCCAACTGAACGTAATTATGACGTGGGTAATCAGGAGTTATTGACCATGAAGTGGGCTTTTGAAGAATGGAGACATTGGCTGGAGGGAGCCAAACATCAGGTGGTGGTCCTCACGGACCATAAGAATCTGGTTTATCTCGAATCAGCCAAGCGACTTAATCCTAGACAGGCCAGGTGGCCCTTGTTTTTCACACGTTTTAATTTTGTGGTTTCCTTTCTTCCTGGCACTAAGAATATTAAGGCGGATGCCCTCTCGAGGAGTTTCCTTGCGGACTCTCCTGAGTTATCTGATCCTGCTGTTATTTTGAAAGAGGGTGTAATTCTTTCCGCCATCTCGCCCAATTTGAGACTGGCTCTGGAGGGGTGTCCGGAGGATAAACCCGAGCGCTGCCCTGTTGGGAATTGTTTGTCCCAGACCAGTGGAAGAAGAGTGTGATGTCTGAGATTCAATGTTCCACGTTGGCCGGTCATCCCGGAATTTTTGGTACCAGAGACTTGGTGAGTCGGTCCTTTTGGGGGCCTACTTTGTCTCGTGATGTCAGGTAGTTTGTGCAATCCTGTGGGACTTGCTCTCGCTCCAAGCCTTGCTCTCGCTCTAGTGGTTTGTTGATGCTATTGCCTGTGCCCAAGAGACCATGGACCCATATCTCTATGGATTTTATTTCCGACCTCCCTGTTTCTCAGAGAATGACCGTTATCTGGGTGATTTGTGATAGGTTTTCCAAAATGATACATCTTGTGCCATTACCTAAGTTGCCTTCCTCCTCCGAATTGGTGCCTTTGTTCCTTCAGCACGTGGTTCAGTTACACGGCATTCCTGAGAACATTGTGTCTGACAGAGGAGTCCAGTTTGTTTCCAGATTTTGGAGGACTTTTTGTTCTAAACTTGTTCAATTGTCTTTCTTCTCTGCTTTTCATCCTCATACCAATTGTCAAAATGAGAGAACAAACCAGACATTGGAGACTTATCTGAGATGCTTTGTGTCTGCTGATCAAGATGACTTGGTCTCTTTTTTGCCTTTGGCTGAGTTTGCTCTTAATAATAGGGCAAGCTCTGCCACTTTGATGTCTCCATTTTTCTGCAATTTTGGGTGGTTTCAACCTCGATTTTCTTAGGGACAGACGGAGGCTAACCTGGCTAACCTCACAGAAATGCAGAGAAATATGCAAATGGTAAGCACAAAAACAAAAAACAGAAAATATCTTATCTGAGAGCAGGAGAAGAGGCAAGACTCAGCAAGCTTCCAAGTGAACCAGGCACCACAGTTGAGACAAGAACAATTGATCACCGGCAACCATGATGGGAGGGAACCTCCCTTATATAAGACCAGTCTGTAACTCCTGATTGCCAATCCTCATTAAATGGTTCAGTACTGTTTGTAACCACCAGAGGGAGCTTCTGCTCAGAATTCATTTCTAACACATTCACAACAGTACCCCCCCTTGAGGAGGGGTCACCGAACCCTCATTTGGGCAACCAGGTCGGTCAGGATGAGCTCTGTGATACGCACGGATCAGTCTCCTAGCATGGATGTCCGAAGCAAACTCCCAAGAATTGTCCTCCTGACCATAACCTCTCCACTTAACCAAATACTGGAGTTTCCGTCTAGAAAAACGAGAATCCAATATTTTCTCAACCACATACTTCAGATTGCCCTCAACCAAAACAGGGTCAGGAGGCACAGCCATAGGAACCACTGGCTCAACAAACCTCTTCAATAAGGACTTGTGGAACACGTTATGGATCTTAAATGTCCCTGGAAGAAGTAAACGAAAGGAAACAGGATTAAGAATCTCCATGATCTTATAAGGTCCAATGAACCTAGGCTTAAACTTAGGAGATGCAACTCTCATAGGGATATTTCTTGAGGACAACCAGACCAAGTCCCCCACTTCAAACCGAGGACCATCAGTCCTATGCCGGTTGGCAAACTGCTGGGCGCTCTCCTGAGAGAGGGACAACCTCTCCACTACCTGGTCCCAAATCTGCTGCATAAGCTCCACAACAGAGTCAACACCTGGACAGACAAAAGCTTCCGTCTGTCCCAAAGAAAATCGAGGGTGAAACCCAAAATTGCAGAAAAATGGAGACATCAAAGTGGCAGAGCTAGCCCTATTATTAAGAGCAAACTCAGCCAAAGGCAAAAAAGAGACCCAGTCATCTTGATCAGCAGACACAAAGCATCTCAGATAAGTCTCCAATGTCTGGTTTGTAGTGTTGAGCGATATTTCTCGATATCTAAAAATATCGTATCGAAATTGTATCGCCGATAGCACTAAATATCGTCGATATCCGATTTCGATACCGGAAGTCCCATGTAAGTCTATGGGAACAAAAAATCGCAACAAAAAAAACCCTTTCTTTCGTTGTAAACACAAAATATACACACATAGAATACATATATATATATATATACATGTCATTGTGACATATATATATACATATATTTATAGTTTATACACTTCTACATAGTAAAATCGACTCTAATTCAATTGCCGGGTAAAGACGTGACATACCCCATAGAAGTCGACGGGCTCGGTGCCGAGTACCCCGAAAACCTCTGGCTCTGTGCGACTCAACTTGGGCGTCACGAACAGGATTCTGTAGCTCGCTATAAGCGAGTCCTGTGTGCCTGAATTGCACTGGTTTTGAGCTTGAGAATTGCTAAAATCATCAGAGAATGTATTTGCCATTTTTCCGCCATATCTGCGTCACGACGAGGCACTGGTGAAGAAGAAGGGCGTGCTCTTCGTGGGTGTCACTCACTCAGTGGCGTGAAAACGATGGCCGCCCACTGTAAATGGTACTGCAATGTAAGATCGTGCCCCACAGCTCTGGAGTTCCGCCTCCTCATCCTCCTCAGTGTGCGGAAACTAACACGAAGGTCCCGCCTCCCTACAAAAGAGGGGCCCTCTCCAGATATGACACATGTGACTTGGCAGAGATGGCTAATGGACACGACGAGCAGAAGTGGGAAGGGATGGAGCAGTCAGAGCTCTCCCCCCACGGAAGCGACCCGATCGCCACAGAATCACCGTTGGGCACCCGGCCTGTAAACCCTCCTACGCTGCAAGAAGCGGCGGATACCCTAAGAGGCCTGGCCCGGCACCGGGAGGAGGTCGCCAGGATGGAAGCCAGCTGGCGTGCCCTAAAAATAAACTTGGAGCGGCGCCAATCCCTATTATCTGAAGTGTCTGTACCGGAAGGTGAGGCACCCGTTCTAGTAGAGGAGTCCTTGCAATGTGATCCGGTTGACGTTGTCGCAGAGGAGGCACCCGTTCCTGCAAAAACCGCAGCACCGTCAGCAGCACCCCAGATCCCGCTGTCTGCCCCCGTCGCTGAGACAGAAGAAGCGACACCCGTCCTCATGGAGGAGGCCGCGCAGGCACCAGAGCACTACCTGCCTGTACCGGAGCCCCGACTGTCATCTGATTTAGAGCCGTCT
This sequence comes from Oophaga sylvatica, assembly GCA_033576555.1. NCBI lineage: Eukaryota > Metazoa > Chordata > Amphibia > Anura > Dendrobatidae > Oophaga > Oophaga sylvatica. The sequence continues at coordinate 171,497,580 of JARQOD010000007.1, read as the reverse complement.
GCTTCCTCCGCAGGGGAGCGCCGCCAGGACTGGGGGGCGACAGGAGAGCTGCCGCAAACCGGACACTGTAAGCTGCAGTGGAGTGGTGGAGACATGGAGCAGCTGGTGGAGGAGAATTTCAACCGGCGTCAGGAGGAAGAGTGGAGACGTTGGGAGCGGGAAGCAGAGCGACAAAGGGAGCAGCGAGAATCCCTAAAACTTCGCCAACGTCACCTGGAGAAGGACCGGGCAGATAAGGACCGGATGAGAAAGGATAAAGAAACCCTGAGTGAGCCGCGGCGTAAGGGTGCAGTACGGAGCTTTAAATTGAAAGGTGGTTGGGGCTTCATCAAGGAGCCTGGACTTTATTTAGAAGTCTTTGTGACCCGGCGGGACGTGGAGGCTCACCTCCCAGAAGGACACCCGGGGAGGGACCTGTTGCCAGGAGACTTGGTGACTTACACCCGACACTGGGGTTACAATGGGTGGTACGCCCTAAATGTTACCAGGTGCGACCCCTACTCCCCAGTGTGTCAGGAACCTGTGAGACCCTCGAAGCCTTCAGCCTCCCACATCCAGGCCTCTGCAAAAGTGCCCACCCCACGCCGTAAATCTCCCCAGCCTCCCTCAGTGGTCTCCTCAGCAGCCCCAGCTATGGACATGATAAGTATAGCTGGCCCGTACCCGGCGCCTGTTAGGCACCCTGGGGTTCGTACAGTCCGGGACATAGGGCTCCAGACCTGGAGGGAGATGAAAGAGGTGGCCACACAGACCCAGATAGCGGGTCATGACGTCACTGTACAGGCCACACGACGTCATCAGGTCCTGGTGGTCCTTGGTGCCTCGGATGTTTGGCAATCTCAAGAAGAGTACCAGGTGGTACCTGGAAGAGGCCAGCCAAAGAAGTCTAAATAACCCGGACAGGGTCCCTGTATGTAAATAGTTAACTTGTTTATGTACCCGGACGGGTGAATGTTCCAAAAAATTTTTTTTAATTTAATAAAAAAAAAAAAACACAGTTTTCATTTCTTTTATTACTGTCTCATCCTGCTGCGACGCCATCGATCTCCTGTAAAAAAATGAAAAAAAAATAAAAAAAGTATACCACCTGACCGACGCAGTCCATAGTAACGAGTGTCCCACGACGATCCAGCTCTGCTACATCAGAATGACAGGCAGAGCCTGTCATCCCGGCGCAGCACAGCTGATTACCTGCTTCCCCGGCGGTGACGTCATCGGACTGACTGCTTTACGGCAGGGATTACATGTGAGTCACTGCAGTTATCGCGAAAAACTGCATGTGACCGCCAGGGAGAAGATAATGGCGGCCATCAAGCAGTCCAGGACGTGACCGCCGGAGATCTTCTGCCAGGTAAGTGCCGCTGACTCCTGACAGACCCGACCGACGGACACTCACAGTGACAGTGACAAATCCGATTCCGGTATTCGATAAGACGAAAATATCGAAACGAATTATCGAAAGGCCGATAGAACTAATATCGGCCGATAGCCGATATTTGCATTATCGTATCGCTCAACACTACTGGTTTGTTCTCTCAGTTTGTCCATTGGTCTGAGGATGAAAAGCCAAGGAGAAAGACAATTGAACACCAAGTTTAGAACAAAAAGTCCTCCAAAATCTGGAAATAAACTTGACTCCTCTGTCAGACACAATGTTCTCAGGAATGCCGTGTAACCGAACCACGTGCTGAAGGAACAAAGGCACCAATTCGGAGGAGGAAGGCAACTTAGGTAATGGCACAAGATTTATCATTTTGGAAAACCTATCACAAATCAGCCAAATAACGGTCATTCTCTGAGAAACAGGGAGGTCGGAAATGAAATCCATAGAGATATGGGTCCATGGTCTCTTGGGCACAGGCAATGGCATCAACAAACCACTAGAGCGAGAGCAAGGCTTGGAGCGAGAGCAAGTCCCGCAGGACTGCACAAATTCCCTGACGTCACGAGACAAAGTAGGCCACCAAAAGGACCGACTAACCAAGTCTCTGGTACCAAAAATTCCGGGATGACCGGCCAACGCAGAACAATGAATCTCAGACATCACACTCTTTTTCCACCGGTCTGGGACAAACAATTTCCCAATAGGGCAGAGCTCGGGTTTATCCTCCGGACACCCTTCCAGAGCCAGTCTCAAATTGGGCGAGATGGCGGAAAGAACTACACCCTCTTTCAAATAACAGCAGGATCAGATAACTCAGGAGAGTCCGCAAGGAAACTCCTCGAGAGGGCATCCGCCTTAACATTCTTAGTGCCAGGAAGAAAGGAAACCACAAAATTAAAACGTGTGAAAAACAAGGCCCACCTGGCCTGTCTAGGATTAAGTCGCTTGGCTGATTCCAGATAAACCAGATTCTTATGGTCCATGAGGACCACCACCTGATGTTTGGCTCCCTCCAGCCAATGTCTCCACTCTTCAAAAGCCCACTTCATGGTCAATAACTCCCGATTACCCACGTCATAATTACGCTTAGTTGGAGAAAATTTTCGAGAGAAAAAGGCACAAGGGTTACTTTTAGAGGTCTCTGGATCTCTTTGGGACAAAACGGCACCTGCCCCAATTTCAGAGGCATCAACCTCCACCTGAAATGGCAGAGAAACATCAGGTTGCCGTAGAACAGGAGCAGAAGTGAATCTCTGCTTAAGTTCCTGAAACGCAGAGACTGCCTCAGGAGGCCAATTCACCACATCAGAACCCTTTTTGGTCAAATCAGTCAATGGTTTAACAATAACAGAGAAATTACCAATAAATTTACGATAAAAATTGGCAAAACCCAAGAATCTCTGAAGAGCCTTTAATGAAGTAGGTTGGACCCAATCACAGATGGCCTGAACCTTGACCGGGTCCATTTCAATAACAGATGGGGACAAAATGAATCCCAGAAATGAGATCCTCTGTACGCCAAAAAGACACTTTGATCCCTTCACATACAGAGCATTCTCTCTCAAAATCTGGAACACAGTCTGAACATGTTTCACATGAGAATCCCAGTCATTGGAAAAAATCAAGATATCATCCAAATAAACAATCAGAAATTTATCCACAAAATCCCTGAAAATGTCATTCATGAAGGACTGGAAGACGGAAGGAGCATTAGTGAGCCCAAAGGGCATCACTAGGTACTCAAAATGCCCCTCTGGGGTATTAAACGCCGTCTTCCATTCATCCCCGTGCTTAATGCGAATAAGGTTATACGCCCCCCTGAGGTCAAGCTTGGTAAACCAATCAGCACTTTTCACCCTGGAAAACAGGTCAGAAATCAAGGGTAACGGATATTGATATTTCACAGTGATATTGTTCAAGAGACGATAATCAATACACGGCCTTAATGAACCATCCTTTTTGGCCACAAAGAAAAAACCGGCACCCAAGGGTGAAGAGGATGGTCTGATATGACCCTTCTCCAATGACTCCTTGATATAAGACCTGTGAGGCAGTGACCGGGATCGTTTACGAGGGACGTTATATTTCCCCCAGAATGTGTACAGAGACCTATTAAAGCCATTGGAGTGCATTGCAGTCACACACACAACTGCGGCTGCAATGCAGGAATGAAGGTGAGCAATGACCTAGTCAGACTACCTGGCTAAGGCAGATTAAGTAAAATCCGGCAGGGCCTTCATTTCTTGGAGGAGGTCACAGGAGGCAGTGGGGCGGCCTCTTCCCTCCAACCCGGGTTTTCCAGTGGTTTTTGCCACAGGTCTTTAAAACTCCTACACTAAGGATTAGTGTTGTTCTATGTTTGGACCCTGCGAGGAGCATAGCAGGAAAGCTCCACAGGATTGTGTGTAGCTGAACCCACGCCTGGGACGGCTCTGCACCTGTCAGGCTCTGTTCGGCCCGGCGCGGCCGTTGTCCCCGGCAACCAGTGTTTATGGACTGATGTTACCCCGGCTGCGTACTGGAGGACTTTTCCTGTTTTACCCGTGAGTTGCTGAATAAAAGCTGTTTACTTTGGACTTGCTTGGGTCACTGCTTCAGTTACTGCACGGTGTGAACACCGCCGCCTTACAATTGGTTGGAGAATGCGGGCATTGTGACTGAGGTATACCCCCCAGCGTCATGACCCCAATCCGGCCGGCCACTTTTCAGCCTTACCCCGTGGACAAAATGGAAGTATTTGTTTAAGCAGCTGGTAATTATACAACAGCAGCAGCTGCAGTCCAGCGACAACAGCAGGAGCGGGAGCAACAGCACAATGAGTAACAGCAGCTATTGTACCAGCAGCAACAAAAAAGAAACAAACTGCTGCTGCAACAGATCTCTGCCCTACGGGAGACCCCGATGACACCAGCCCCTGAACATCGCGAGGCCCGAGACAGGGTACGCTCAGCGTTGAGGAAGATGGGAACGGAGGACGACGTGGAAGCTTTCCTGACAGTTTATGAGCTCACAGCGGAGCGGGAAAACCTACCAGCTGGCCAGTGGGCAGAAGTAGTGGCTCCGTTTCTGGTCAGCGATGCACAAAAGGCCTACTTCGATCTTAGTAGGGAGGACGCCCAGGACTACCAGAGGCTCAAAGGTGAGATCCTTGCCCGACTAGGGGTTAATTCGTACGTAAGGGCTCAGCGTGTATTTTCATGGGCCTATGTGGAGACACGACCCGCTCGGTCTCAGGCTTATGATCTCCTGCAGCTGGTAAAGAAGTGGCTCCAGCCAGAGACTTTATCTCCAGCCCAGATGGTGGAGAGGGTGGTAACTGACCGGCTGGTAAGGACTCTGCCAGCTGCTATACAACGTTGGGTGGGGCAAGGCGACCCCGGCACGCTCGACCAGGTAGTCAGTTTGATCGAGCGCTACTCGGCCACTCAGTACTTCATTCGAGACTCCGCCCCCTCTCGGCTGTCACGCCGATCCCTGCCACCCCAGGAATCGGGAAAGGGGTCGCGTCCCTCTGCTGGGGACAGTCAGCACCGTGCCCGTGCTGAAGGGGAACCCCGGAGTGAGAGTGGCAGGAGACCGGTTCCCTCCCAAACTGTCATAAGACCTAACAGTACCTCCACCCTTAGATGCTGGAGGTGTCAGGGGCCGGTACATGTGATGGCTAATTGTCCCCTGACTACGGAACCCATGGACTGCGGATATAGCCGCCGGGTCTCAATGTATGCCTAGACCGTCTGCACAGCAACCCTCGACCCCCAGGACAGTGAACTCCAACTATGCCAGGTACTGGTTAATGGGTACCCTACGGAGGCTCTCCTGGACTCAGGGAGCCTCGTGACTCTGGTACATGGGTAACTGGTGGCAGGAGATAACCCCAGCGGACGGCAGGTCGGGGTTGTATGTATCCATGGGGACCTCCGAGAGTATCCAACTACGGAGGTAGTTTTTTCCACGCCATGTGGAGACATAAAACATGTGGTGGGAGTGGTAAAAAATCTTCCCTATGGGTCTGTGTTGGGAAGAGACTTGCCCCTGTTCTGGACTCTGTGGAAAAACAAAATCCATTCTCCCCTGGTAAAATGTATTACAGATGCTGTACCCGACGAACCTGCCGTAGGGGTGTCCCATATAGGGATAGAGTGTGACCCCGATAGGTTTCCCTTAGAGGTGCTGGCAGGAGAGGTGGAGGAGACCGCATCGATTCCCGAGCTGGAAGTGTCCAGGACCACGTTTGGGACAGCTCAGCTACAAGATCCCACCCTGACTCAGGCGCGGGAAAGGGTGCTAGAGGTAAACGGCGTAGCCCAACAGCCCAATGCAGATACGGTATTTCCATGCATGGTAGTCAGTGGTGAGTTGCTTTATAGGATAGATAAAATCAGGGACGAGGTTGTGGAACAGTTGGTAGCACCTCAGTCGTATCATAGGGTGATTCTAGATTTGGCACACTCACACTTGCTGGGGGGCCACTTAGGGGAAAAAAAAACTCTAGACCGTATCTTGCAGCGGTTCTTTTGGCCTGGAGTTTACGCGGAGGTCAAAAGGTACTGCGAATCCTGCCCCGAATGTCAGTTGACCTCACCCACTGCAAGTTTCCGTAGTCCATTGGTACCCCTGCCAATAATAGAGGTACCTTTTGAACAGATTGCAATGGATTTGGTAGGGCCCATTGAAAAATCCGCCCGTGGCCACCAACACATACTGGTGGACGTCGACTATGCCACCCGGTACCCGGAGGCTATACCACTACGCCTCACCTCGGCAAAACTTATTGCCCGAGAACTGTTTGCCATGTTCTGTCGCCTGGGACTACCTAAGGAAATCCTGACGGATTAGGGGACCCCCTTTATGTCCAAGGTGACAAGAGAACTGTGCAAACTGCTAAAAATTAAACAATTGCGCACCTCGGTGTACCACCCTCAAACCGACGGGTTAGTAGAACGGTTCAATAGAACCCTCAAGTCCATGTTAAAAAAGGTGATTTCTAAGGATGGAAGGGATTGGGACATGTTGCTACCCTATTTGATGTTCGCTGTCCGTGAGGTACCCCAGGCTTCCACAGGGTTCTCTCCCTTAGAGTTATTGTACGGCAGACACCCTAGGGGTCTGTTGGACGTAGCCAAAGAGACATGGGAACAAGAGCCGACTCCACATAAGAGTATAATTGAACATGTGGCTAGTATGCAGGACCGGATCGCGGCGGTCATGCCCATCGTGAAAGAACATCTGTTAGATGCCCAGGCAACCCAGAGGCGCACATATAATAAAAGAGCCAGAGTCAGGTCTTTTAACAAGGGCGATCGGGTGTTAGTACTGGTATCCACAGCCGAGAGTAAGCTCATGGTCAAGTGGCAAGGGCCATATGAGATTCGAGAAAAGGTGGGGGAGGTAAATTACCGGGTGTATCAGCCCGGAAGGAGGAAACCTGAGCAGATTTACCATGTAAACCTGCTAAAACCTTGGAAAGATCGAGAGTGTTTAGTTACAGACATCACCCGGGCATATCACCAGAGAGTTCTCTACCTTCAGCCAGGGAAGCATCCAAGGGGGAGGTCAGGATAAGTGATGCCCTCACTAAACAGCAGCGACAGGAGGCTCGCTCCCTGGTGCAAAACAATACCGACGTGTTCTCAGAGCTACCAGGTAGGACTACGGTTATCCAACATGACATTGTCACCGAACCTGGGGTAAGGGTGCGAATAAGACCGTACCGGGTGCCCGAAGCCCGGAGGCAAGCCATTTCGGCTGAGGTAAAACAAATGCTTCAGTTAGGCGTCATAGAGGAATCACGGAGTGAGTGGGCTAGCCCCATTGTACTGATTCCAAAGCCAGACAGATCCTTACGCTTCTGTAATGATTTCCGGAAATTGAATGAAGTGTCAAAGTTCGACCTTTATCCAATGCCCCGGGTGGACGAGCTGATTGAGAGACTGGGACAGGCCCAGTACTTTACCACGCTCGATCTCACCAAGGGTTATTGGCAGGTACCTCTCACAGATTCGGCGAAGGAAAAGACCGCCTTCGTAACTCCGGAGGGTCTATTTCACTATGTGGTTTACCTTTTGGGTTACATGGGGCCCCGGCTACATTTCAGAGATTGATGGACATAATGCTCAAGCCTCATCAGGAATACGCGTCCGCGTATCTAGATGATATCATCATATTTAGCACCGACTGGCAAACGCACCTAACACACGTACAAGCGGTGCTGGATTCTCTCAGAGCCGCGGGGTTAACGGCAAACCCAAAAAAAATGTGCGATAGGGCTGGAGGAAGCTCGATATTTGGGGTATGTGATAGGCCGAGGAGCTATCAAGCCCCAAATCAGTAAAATTGAGGCCATAAAAAACTGGCCTAAACCATCGAGTACAAAACAGGTGAGGGCGTTCCTTGGCATCCTTGGGTATTACCGCCGGTTTATACCTAATTTTCCCGGGCGAAGCGCGGCCCTGACCGATCTCTTGAAAGGAAAGAAAACGGTAATGGTTCGGTGGAACCCTCAGGAAGAAGAAGCCTTTCAATCCATGAAGTTGGCCCTGTGTGGACAGCCGGTCCTCATCAGCCCCAACTTCAATGAAACCTTCATTGTACAGACAGATGCCTCGGAGGTAGGACTAGGGGCGGTGTTGTCACAAAAAGTGAATGGTTAAGAGCACCCGGTCACCTACTTGATTAGAAAACTTGTCCCGGCAGAGAAAAACTATAGCGTGGTAGAGAAGGAGTGTTTGGCTATTAAGTGGGCCCTGGAATCACTACGTTATTATTTACTCGGGCGTCAGTTCCGCTTGGTGACGGACCACTCACCCTTGGTATGGATGAGGAATGCAAAGGAGAGGAATGCGCGAGTCACCAGGTGGTTCCTGTCACTGCAAAATTTCAGTTTCTCTGTAGAACATCGCCCTGGCAAGTTGCAAGCAAACGCGGATGCCCTGTCCCGGGCACCCTGTATGGTGGCAAATGTTCAACCCCACAAGTTTGAACAGAGGGGGGGGATATGTGAGGCAGTGACCGGGATCGTTTACGAGGGACGTTATATTTCCCCCAGAATGTGTACAGAGACCTATTAAAGCCATTGGAGTGCATTGCAGTCACACACACAGCTGCGGCTGCAATGCAGGAATGAAGGTGAGCAATGACCTAGTCAGACTACCTGGCTAAGGCAGATTAAGTAAAATCCGGCAGGGCCTTCATTTCTTGGAGGAGGTCACAGGAGGCAGTGGGGCGGCCTACTCCCTCCAACCCGGGTTTTCCAGTGGTTTTTGCCACAGGTCTTTAAAACTCCTGCACTAAGGATTAGTGTTGTTCTATGTTTGGACCCTGCGAGGAGCATAGCAGGAAAGCTCCACAGGATTGTGTGTAGCTGAACCCACGCCTGGGACGGCTCTGCACCTGTCAGGCTCTGTTCGGCCCGGTGCGGCCGTTGTCCCCGGCAACCAGTGTTTATGGACTTATGTTACCCCAGCTGCTTACCGGAGGACTTTTCCTGTTTTACCCGTGAGTTGCTGAATAAAAGCTGTTTACTTTGGACTTGCTTGGTTCACTGCCTCAGTTACTGCACGGTGTGAACACCGCCGCCTTACAGACCGCATAGCGTCATATTCAGGTACAGACAAGTTAAAAAGGCGACCTTTAGGGAATTTACTACCAGGCACTAATTCAATAGCGCAGTCATAGCTCCTATGGGGGGGCAAGGATGCAGATTTACTTTCGCTAAACACATCAGAAAAATCAGTCAAAAAGTCAGGAACATCCTGAGCCTGGGGAGAGGCAGAAAAAACAGGAGTGTTGGCATTAACACATTGGCAGCCCCAACTAGTTACAGACACAGATTTCCAATCCAAAACAGGATTATGAGACTGTAACCAAGGGAAACCTAGTACAATAATGTCATGCAGATTATATAGCACCAAAAATTTGCAACTCTCCTGATGATCAGGTTCAACCCTCATTATCACCTGAGTAGAGAACTGGGGTTTATTCTCAGCCAAAGGGGTAGAATCAATCCCCATTAGGGGAATAGACTTCCGTAGGGGTATCAAGGGAAACCCACAACGTTTAGCAAAATCAAAATCCATCAGGTTAAAAGCTGCTCCCGAATCAACAAAAGCCTGAGCAGAAAATGTGGACAGGGAGCAAATCAGGGTAACAGTCAACAGAAATTTAGTCTGAACACTACCCAAGACAACTGAGCGTGCAAAACGTCTTCCCCGCTTAGGGCAGACTGAAATAGCATGAGAGACGTCACCACAGTAGAAACATAACCCATTGAGTTTTCGAAACTCATGACGCTGTGCCCCAGAAGCCACTCTATCACACTGCATGGGTTCGGAAGCTGGTTCACAAGGCAACACTATTCCACGCATACCTCTACGCTCACGCAAACGTCTGTCAATTTTAATCGCTAATGACATAGAATCATTGAGACCAGAGGGAGCAGGGAAACCCACCATAACATCTTTTACTTTCTCTGACAGACCCTTCCGAAAAAGGGCTGCCAAAGCATCATCATTCCATTTGGTCAGGACTGCCCACTTTCGGAATTCTGACAGTACAACTCAGTGTCCTCAAGCCCTGATTTAATGCCAACAAGGTTTTTTCAGCTTGATCAGTGACATTAGGTTCATCGTACAATAACCCCAGAGCCAGAAAAAATGCATCAACATTACTCAAAACAGGGTCCCCAGGTGTCAGGGAAAAAGCCCAATCCTGAGGATCGCCGCGCAGGAGAGAGATGACAATTTGAACCTGCTGTGCTGCATTCCTTGAGGACTTAGGTTTTAAGGCAAAAAACAACTTACAGTTATTTTTGAAATTCAGAAATTTAACTCGATCCCCCAAAAATAAATCTGGCATGGGGATCCTAGGTTCGACAACCGGCAACCCTGCAAGATAGGCAGCAATACTCCGAACTTCAGTGGCAAGCTGATCCACACGGCCAGACAACTGTGCAAACTCCATTGAGAGAAAAAAAAATCCTCCTCAGCACCCAGAAAAAAAAGAGGGACAAAATGCAACAAACAGAGAAGAAAAAAAAAAAATTCTGACAAATTTCTCTTTTCTTTTTCCTTTTACTATTTTTCCCTTCTGTTGAGTACCATATAATTTTCAGTTTGGCCGGTGATACTGTTATGATTTGGTAGCTGAGGAGAGCAGGCAAAAACGGCAATACACCAGTGAGGTTGGAATCTACTGGATTGCAGTACCCTGACTAACCACCACAACTAAAGGCAGCCGTGGAGCGTTCCTACGTTGGTCCTAGACGCCTCGTCACAGCTATCTGCCCCGGAGCAGATCCCCAAAGAACATAGGAAGCCCCCAAACATGTAATGGCGATTAGATAAGAGGAAATACAGACACAGACAGAAAATAGTATGAGCAAACATTGGGGCCCAATCTTCCTAGACAGAAAAGGATAGGAAGGACACTTACTGCAATCCAAAAAAACCCTAAAAAATACCAACTCTACTAATTGCAAAAACACCTGAGATCACACGACCTCTACCACCTAAATTAGTTCTCTGGTGTAACAAAACTAAGCCGCAGCCACTGAAAAAAATGGAAAAGGCAAATGAACAAATAAAAGTGGCTCCAGAAGAACTGAGAGGAACCCAAGCCCCCCGGGGGGGGGAGACCTGGCTAACCTCACAGAAATGCAGAGAAATATGCAAATGGTAAGCACAAAAACAAAAAACAGAAAATATCTTATCTGAGAGCAGGAGAAGAGGCAAGACTCAGCAAGCTTCCAAGTGAACCAGGCACCACAGTTGAGACAAGAACAATTGATCACCGGCAACCATGATGGGAGGGAACCTCCCTTATATAAGACCAGTCTGTAACTCCTGATTGCCAATCCTCATTGAATGGTTCAGTACTGTTTGTAACCACCAGAGGGAGCTTCTGCTCAGAATTCATTTCTAACACATTCACAACAGTTGTCCTCAAGAAATATCCCTATGAGAGTTGCATCTCCTAAGTTTAAGCCTAGGTTCATTGGACCTTATAAGATCATGGAGATTCTTAATTCTGTTTCCTTTCATTTACTTCTTCCAGGGACATTTAAGATCCATAACGTGTTTCACAAGTCCTTATTGAAGAGGTTTGTCGAGCCAGTGGTTCCTATGGCTGCGCCCCCTGACTCTGTTTTGGTTGAGGGCAATCTGGAGTATGTGGTTGAGAAAATATTGGATTCTCGTTTTTCTAGACGGAAACTCCAGTATTTGGTTAAGTGGAGAGGTTATGGTCAGGAGGACAATTCTTGGGTGTTTGCTTCGGCCATCCATGCTAGGAGACTGATCCGTGCGTATCACAGAGCTCATCCTGACCGACCAGGTTGCACAAATGAGGGTTCGGTGACCCCTCCTCAAGGGGGGGGTACTGTTATGAATGTTTTAGAAATGAATTCTGAGCAGAAGCTCCCTCTGGTGGTTACAAACAGTACTGAACTATTCAATGAGGATTGGCAATCAGGAATTACAGACTGGCTGGATATAAGGGAGGTTTCCCCATCATGGTTGCCAGTGATCAATTGTTCTTGTCTCATCTGTGGCTCCTGGTTCACTTGGAAGCTTGCTGAGTCTTGCCTCTTCTCCTGCTCTCAGATAAGATATTCTCTGTTTTTTGTTTTTGTGCTTGCCATTTGCATTTTTCTCTGCATTTCTGTGAGGTTGGCCAGGTTCCCCTCCTCGGGGGGCTTGGTCTCCTCTCGGTTCCTCTGGAGCCACTGTTGTTTGTTCATTTGCCTTTTCCAGTTTTTTCTGTAACTGCGGCTTAGTTTTGTTACACCAGAGAACTAATTTAGGTGGTAGAGGTCGTGTGATCTCAGGTGTTTTTGCAATTAGTAGCGTTGGGTTTTTTTTAGTTTTTTTTGGAATTGCAGTAAGTATCCTTCCTATCCTTTTCTGTCTAGGCAGATTGGGCCCCAGTGTTTGCTCATACTATTTTCTGTCTGTGTCTGTATTTCCTCTTGTCTAACCGCCATTACATGTTTGGGGGCTTCCTATGTTCTTTGGGGATCTGCTCCGGGGCAGATAGCTTTCCTCTTTCTATCTTTAGGTGTAGTTAACCTCTCAGGCTGTGACCAGGCGTCTAGGACCAACGTAGGAACGCTCCACGGCTGCCTTTAGTTGTGGTGGTTAGTCAGGGTACTGCAATCCAGTAGATTCCAACCTCTCTGGTGTATTGCAGTTTTTGCCTGCTCTCCTCAGCTACCAAAACATAACAACGCCTGCAAGCATTATGGGAAAACCGACTTTGGCGCTCGGGTCGACGACCGCATGGCCGACTTCATGCTATGGTCGGATTTCGCTCGGTGAAACCCGACTTTGGATAAAGTCGGTGATTTTTTAATCTGACCGACCTGTTTCGCTCAACTCTAATAATTTCTTGACACAATTTGCTGCCCAAAAAATATTTAGCTGCCCAAAAAATATTTAGGTACAGGGCAGATATTTTACACCATGTTTTGTCCGCCACACGGATAGCATATCATTGCGCTCAAAATTGTGCCATTTCTGGCCTCAATATAATTTTTTATGTGGCGTCATAGTCAACTTGTTGACGCAATTCAGCTGGGCCAAAAAAAATAAAATTCAGGTCACACATTTTACAGTAGGCTATCTCTGTCATATGTCTCATCTATCTGTGTGCTACAAATTGTGGCATTTCAGGCCTCCATCAAACAGTTTTTGCTGTGTCTTACCCTAGTCCTATACACTATTGTGCATGAAAAAACAAAAAATACAGGCCAGATATTTTAAAGTGGGCTATCTCTGTTAGCCGCCTCATCTATCTGTGGGCTGCAAAATATGGCATTTCTGGACTCCATTCCACTGTTTTAGCAGTCTGTTACATTAGATCAATACACTCTTTTTGGGTAAAAAAAAATACAGGCCACATATTGAAGAGTCTCATCTATCTGTGGGCTACAAATCGTAGCATTTCAGGCCTCCATTCCACTGTTTCTGCTGTCTGTTAACCTTGTTCAATACACTATTTTGTTGTAAAAAGTTAAAAATTATTGGCCACATATTGAAGAGTGTGGTATCTTCGTCAGACACCTCATCTATCTGTGGGCTACAAATTGTAGCATTTCAGGTCTCCATTCCACTGTTTCTGCTCTCTGTTACCCTAGTTTAATACGCGATTTTGTTGCAAAAATTTAAAAAATACTGGCCACATATTGAAGAGTGTGATATCTCCGTCAGACGCCTCATCTATCTGTGGGCAACAAATTGTAGCATTTCATACCTCCATTCCACTGTTTCTGCTGTCTGTTACCCTAGTTCAATACATTATTTTGGGCTAAAAAATAAAAAAATACTGGCCACATAATGAAGAGTGTGGTATCTCCGTCAGACGCCTCATCTATCTGTGGGATACAAATTGTAGCTTTTCAGGCCTCTATTCCACTGTTTTTGCTGCATATTATCCTAGTTATTGACACAAGTTTGCTAAAAAAATAAAAATAGTACAGTCCAGATATTTTAAAGTGTGTTTTTCCCGCACACAGATCGCATCTATGTTCGCTCCCAATTCAGCCATTTGAAGTGAACGTGGAAAATATTGCACTCCATGTAAAATGGACAAGGCGCGTGGCAAGTCATAGGGAAGTGGACGTGATGGTGATGGTGCATGTAGAAGCTGAGGCCGTGGACAAGCTGAAATTGTGGCACAACTAACACCCACATCTTCTCGCATGAGCTTCCTGTCCGAATTCTTAGGGGACCGCAGAACAGCACTATTGAAACCAGAGCAGTGTCAAAAGGTAGTTGGTTTGATAGCGGATAATGCTTCCAGTTACTTTGCTACCACCACCACACAGTCAAGTCTGAGTAGCTGTGAGTCTGTACTGCATATTCCTCAACCTGATTCTCCTTCCTCCCACCTTGCCGAGTGCCCGGAGACAACTGATCATACACTTGGACACTCCAAAGAGCTGTTCACTTTTCCATTTATAGATTCGGGCCTCTTGCCAGGTTCACTTGAAGTGGGGCAAAATGAGATCGCATGTAGCAATGACCAAATATTTGAGCAGCCACGTTCACACGAAGGCGACGGTGGGAACGTATCACAACAAGTGGACGATGATGAGACTCAATTGCCAGAAAGTCAGGAGGAGGACTAGGGTGCGGAAGTGGAAGAGGAGGTGGTGGATGATTTAATAACTGACCCAACATGGCAGGAGGACAAGTAGAGTGAGGACAGCAGCACACAGGGGGAAGGAGGTGTAGCACCACAACAGGCAGGAAGAAGCACTGTGGTGGCTGCAGACAGAAGGCGTGCAACCGTTACCCATAACACCAACCTGACAGAAATTGCCAGTCCAACTGTTAGGTCTTCCCGAGTCTGGTTATTTTTTAAAGACTCTGCGATAACCCCAAACTGGTCATTTGCACCACCTGCCATGCCCACATCAACAGAGATAGCAAAACTACCAGCCTGACAACCACCGGCATGATCAGGAACATGGCAGAAAAGCACCCGTCTTTGTGGGCCGGACCCCAGGGTCCAGGAATACTGTCTGCGGGTGACACCATTGCTTTTTCCACTGTTGTGTGTGGAAGTCAATTCCCCTGTCCATGGTGCCTGCGAAGATGCCTCCTGCCCTGCACCTGTCGTTGCACACATTCAAATACCACCATCATCAAGCACGTCCACGTCCTTGTCCTAGCGCAGCATTCATTTGTCCATACCCCAGTCAATGGAATGCAAGCGGAAATACCCAGCCAACGCCCCACAGTACTCAGTACTGAATTTGCACATTTCTCGTCTGCTTGCACTTGAAATGTTGACTTTTATGCTCGTGGAGACAGAAGCTTTCCACAACCTGATGGCGGTACCACTGCTTTCTACAATGCAGCTACTGGGAAAGTCCACCTAACCACGGACACGTGGACAAGTTCCACTGGGTTAGCATAGTGTAAGCCGGGACCTAGTCGGACTTTGGGATGGAACACATCCTCCGGACGCCGAGGATTGTGGGCCCTAGGTCAATCAGGATTGCCCCCACAGTCTACAGCTCCTGCACCTCCTACTCCTCCTCTTCAGCCTCCATCTCCAAAATGAGCACATCAGTCACAAGCTGGAAGCACTGCAGCACTGCCTCAGCCAAGCGGCAACAGGCTGTGCTGAAGCTAATATGCTTAGGTGACAAACCGCATAATGCTGAAGAGTTCTAGTATATTATACATGTCTCCTGGATATCTGTTCACTTGTATATTTGTGTGTTAAACTCTTTTCTAAAAAATGTCAAGTAATAAAGTTTACATTTTTATATATACTTCTTGGACTGGTACACATCTTTGCTGCGCATGCAGTATTTCCTAGTTCTCATTTGATTTTTGTGTGTCCGTCACACTTCCTGCACACATTTACATACAATAATGCAAATTTTACAATGTGTGTGGTTGTGGAATAAGTTTAATCATAATGCTGAATAGTTGTGGACAGCTCTGAAAGAGCAGACAGATCTGTGGCTGACACTGCTGAACCTACAGCCAGGCATGGTCATGTGTGACAATGGCCAGAACCTGGTGACGGCTCTGAGGAAGACAATAGCAAAAATAGGCTAGGCAACCAGACACCCAGAGAGGTTGGTAACTTAGCAGATTGAAGACCTCTAAACTGACAACACAACTAAAATTAGCCGTGGGATGTACCTACGATGAACTAGCCGCTTCGACACAGCCAAAGAGTTAACTAATCCTTGAGAGAAAGGAGAAAGCAAAACTGCCCCAGAGTAGAGCCCCAAAGGAATAGATAGCCCCCAAACATATATTGCCAGTGAGTCAGATGAAGCACAAACACAGACAGAAAATAGAGTAAGCAAATGCTGGGGCCCAAACTGTCTAAATAGAACAGGACAGAAAAGGATACTGTCTGCAATCAGCAAAAACCCCAAGAAAAATTCCAACATGTCTGAAATGCAAAAATACTAAGGCCACATGACATCCCCCCCACTATATCAGAACTCTGGTGTGAACAGGATGCAAAACAGCAGGTACTGAAATAACAGGGAACTAAAATACAGGAAAGACTAACATAATCTGTGTCAATGAAAGCAGAGTCCAGCACGAGCCCCAGCCGAGGAACCCGGCTATACTCACACAGCAAGGCAGAGAACAGAAAAAGCAACAGGGAACAAAAATGTCACAGTAATAAACAGTCAAAGAACTTACCTGAAAAATGCAGGACACAGCAGGGAGCAAGCAGACTTCCAAATGGTTCAGGAAGAAAGCAAATCACCGGCAAGAATCATGGAAAGGCTGCTCACTTAAATCTCCCCAGTCAGTAACACCTGACCTCCAATCATCCCCCTCAAGTGAGAGACTTCTGTTAGCCAGAGCAGCTTCATTACCAGGAGCAACCACAAGAGGGAACTGTTATGTTTTGGTAGCTGAGGAGAGCAGACAAAAATGGCAATACACCAGAGATCACACGACCTCTACCACCCAAATTAGTTCTCTGGTGTAACAAAACTAAGCCGCAGTCACAGAAAAAAAAACTGGAAAAGGCAAATGAACAAACAACAGTGGCTCCAGAGGAACCGAGAGGAGACCAAGCCCCCCGGGGAGGGGAACCTGGCCAACCTCACAGAAATGCAGAGAAATATGCAAATGGCAAGCACAAAAACAAAAAAAGAAAATATCTTATCTGAGAGCAGGAGAAGAGGCAAGACTCAGCAAGCTTCCAAGTCAACCAGGAAACAAAGTTGAGACAAGAACAATTGACACCGGCAACCATGATGGGGGGAAACCTCCCTTATATCCAGCCAGTCTGTTATTCCTGATTGCCAATCCTCATTGAATGGTTCAGTACTGTTTGTAACCACCAGAGGGAGCTTCTGCTCAGAATTCATTTCTAACACATTCATAACAGGGAGCCCAAACTCAGAAGTTAGATTAAAAGTGTTCACAACACATACCATGCCCGGCCCATGTGCTTAACCTCGTGGTTCAGCGGTTTCCTAAAACCTACCCCAGAGCTGCCGGATCTGCTTGTGAAAGTATGCCGCCTGTGTGCCCATTTTAGAAAGTCAGCTACAGCTTCAGCAGCCTTTGCTGTGCTTCAGCAGCGTTTGCAGCTTCCGGCTCACCGACTGGTGTGTGATGTCCCCACGAGTTGGAACTCTACACTGCATATGTTGGAAAGGATTTGTGAGCAGAAGAGGTCAGTTGGTGACTACCAGCATCAACAAGGCCATTGGTATTCAGTCAAACTCCACACATAAGACCTCAGCTGTGGACATGGATGTCAGACATATGTACCATCCTACAAAATTTTGAGGAGTCCACCAAGATGGTGAGCGGCGATGGCGCCATAATTAGAATCACCATCCCGCTTTTCTGTATACTGAAAAGCTCTCTGCTCACAATGAAAGAGGATGCATTGCAGGCGGAACACGATCTGATGGAGCAAGGAACCATACAGGGTGATGTTTTCAAGTGTGTTTATGATGCTTGTAACAAAAATGTTGATGTTAGGGTCTGCGGAACGCACCAAATATATGATGTAAAGAGGTGCGTTCGCAGCCCGGGGTCCACCGTGCAGGCGGAGCCTGCTGCTAGTAAAATGGCGCAAGAAGCGAACTCTGTTATCCCACAGAGTCACCAAAATAAACGCCGTAACGTGCTGTGGCAATATGTGCGAACTCTGTTATTCCACAGAGCCGCTAGAAGGAGTGCCGCAGCGCTATATGGCGATGTGTGCGAACTCACTTAACACCACTGAGTCGCAAAATAAACACGCTAGGGCGCTGTCTAGCGTTGAAAGCGAACCCTGTTACGTAACAGAGCCGCTGAGAAAAACTTCTGTGTCCTGTCAGGCACCCAGGTACACAGTTGACTGCTAAGCGAACATAGAACGTGATCATGCTCTAATATCCTCGCGGGAGACACCCGCAATCTATGGCGTCTGAACGCCGGGCCTTGAATACGGCAATCAAACTCCTCACCGGTTATGCCGGTAATCTAGGGCATCTAGGACACCGACCCTGACCAGCTAGCATACCAAACTCCTCACCGATTAAGTCGGTATTCTAGGGGCTTATTTCAGCCGGGCCCTAACCACACACACGCATGACCACACTGGCGCAAAGCATATGACGATTGATATTAGCGCATGGCGGCCCAGCCATGCCACCCTTTTATAGCAACAGCTACAGGACCTGCCAGAAACAAGGACCAATGAGACACTGTTCCAAAACACATGCAGTTTCAGGACCTTCCTGGTAGACCAATAGGAGCTGCTGTACCTGAACATGTGACCCCTGATCTCCAATGAGAGATCTTACCCTGGGCATGCTCAGAAAGGAAAACGCAGGACTTCGTCCCAAAGACGTCTGCTCCAGCACTGGCTATAATAGCAGATCCAGGAGAGGCAGCAGTAAGTCTCTGCACAGTACTGGAATGGGCAAGATGCTGGGACCGATGTCTCTGCTGAGCAGGCTCCACTGCAGCCGGAGACGAATGGGGGACTGCAGCGGGACTGGTTCGAGACTGCCCTTGTGCAGCAGCGGGAACTCGAACCCTAACAGTTGACACAGTATGTTGATGTGTACTCCCCAGGGGGAATTCTTTGTCAGCCCATACACTTACTGTATGGGCATTACAAGTATAGGAGACATGCTCCTTTGTAATGGAAACAGATTTTTAGGAGGACTTCCTCCACGTCTCTTCCAAGTGGTATTTGGGTGCTTCCAAATTTGGGGCAGGCCTTGCATTCAATGCATAGGCAAACAGTATGGCAATACCAAATAAAGCTTAATGGGAAGTTTAGTTTAATGTGCTCATCCAGGAAGTAGGTTACAAGTCTTATTGGGGTGAGTATAACTTTGGGACAGGGCAGGCCTAGCATTCAATGCATAGGCAAACAGTATGGCAGTATCAAAATACAGTTAATGGGAAGTTTGGTTTAATGTGGCCATCCACTACGTGGCTTCAAAGGGTCATTGGGGTGCATGTAACATTAGGGCAGGGCAGGCTTTGCATTGAATGTCTGGGCAAACAGTATGGCAGTACAAAATAAAGCTTAATGGGAAATTTGGTTTGATGTGGCCATCCAGTACGTGGGTTCAAAGGCTTAATGGGGTGCGTGTAACTTTGGGACAGGGCAGGCCTTGCATTCAATGCATAGGCAAAAAGTATGGGCGTACCAAATGAATACTTGCAACTTTGGTTGCATGTGGTCATCCATGACGTCTGTTCAAAGGGTTCTTGGGGTGCGTCCAAATTTTGGGCAGCCTTGCCACTCACTGCATACGCAATAACAGTATAAGGGACCCACTGTTTAATAATGGGAACAACAAAGCATAGCCGGCTGATGGCTCTCTAAGAAAAAGTGAGGGCCCATTGCTGGCACTATAAAATAGACTTTGTGACTTTCTGAGTCCCTCCTTCATAAATGAAACAGGATGTATCTGATGAGGTGTCGCACACAACATGGCCAAATAAGGTTGTTAAATATTAAAATGACATTTCCCAATTAATGCATTTGTCTTGGGTGAAAGCAATCGTAAAGTTGAAAAACGAATCAAAAACGCTACGTGTGAGCTTAGCCCAAGTGGTGGAGGAACATTTTTGTTTTGGGTTATTTATTTTGCCTTACATACAAATCATTACCCTGGAAAGGATGTTCCTTAGTATATTTCCCATGAAAATACATTTTGGTATCGTTTTTGTATGTTTTATTGAGCGCCTGTAAAAGTGGCATAAGACTCTAACAACATTCTTCACAGCTGTGACCTGGATGTCAGAAATGCTTCCTGGGGTATTCCCCATGATGTTCCCATGTCATTTGAGCACTGTTTCCATCAATTTAAGATGTTTTCAGACCCTAAAAGGACCCCGGGGGTGGTCGCGGCAAAAATGCTCAGTTTCCCATAGACTTACATTGGGCTCGTTGCTTGGGTCAAACACCCAAGTATTCCAATTTGCTCGATCCGAGCAACGAGCACCCAAGCATTTTAGTGCTCGCTCATTAGAAGTTGTTGTGCACGTGTTTGTTTTTGCCTACCATTGACTTGAATGGCATTCGACTATGTTCAGCGAATATTTGACGAATAAATCTGCGAATATTTGACGAATAATATCAGCGAACATTGCAAATTCGGCAATCATTATCCGAATCGAACATTGAAATATTTGTTCATCTCTAATTATAAGGCCAGTCTAATTTCTTTGCATTAGGTAATGTATTTTTTTTTTACTTTAGTTGACAATTTAAAGTAAAAATAGTGCAGATGGGATTTAGCATAAAGATATTTTTCTTTCCATTATCTTTAACAAAAAAGGTTATGCTGATTGCCCTAACAGAGATCTGTGGGGAGTTAGTTTATGAGCATAAACCTCTATCATCACCATTAATATGCTATCATGATCCTCTTATATGTACAGTCTTGCATACTGATTGTATAAATTGTGTAAGTAAATTTAGAAATCCATTGGGTTATACATTATATTTGAATTATCTCTGCATTTTATCTAATTTACATAAATATTACATTATAAGCTTCTTCCATTTGCTATTGAAATTTAAGCCTCCCAATTATTAAGGAATTAACCAACAAATAGCACATCTTTATCCTTTATGCTTGGAACCATATTTGTATTCTCATATCCAAATCCTCAAGACTCCTTTAGTGCACATAGTGTACATTTTAGACAATAGATAATTAATCAAGCATATAATCAAAGTAGAATAATTACTGATGTAATTAATTAGTAGTTCATGTGCTCCTCTAGGAGTATTCTTTTATAATATTATTAAAGGGCTTCTGGGACTCTTGTAGTGTCTAAATAGACAATGTTAGAACATGTATGTGGTTTGATTTGTATGGTGTAATGGATTCATTGTATAATGCATGTGGATATAATTCAGTAAAAGATTATACAAAAATGGTGGCCCTTTTTTTTCAATTTTACTATGTTAAGACTTTGTTCACATCACACTGCATAGATCCATATAGTAAATATATTTGGAAAGTGTCATATAATCACATCCAAGTCATAAGGACTTGGGCAGCACGGTGGCTCAGTGGATAGCACTACAGCTTTGCAGCGCTGGAGTCCTGGGTTCAAATCCCACTAGGGCAACATCTGCAAGGAGTTTGTATGTTCTCCCCGTGTTTGCGTGGGTTTCCTCCGGGTACTCCGGTTTCCTCCCACACTCCAAAAACATACAGATAGGGAATCTAGATTGTGAGCCCCATCAGGGACAGCGATGATAATGTGTGCAAACTGTAAAGCGCTGCGGAATATGTTAGCGCTATATAAAAATAAAGATTATTATTATTATAAGGACCTATACGTTTATACAGCTGTATATGGTACAGTATATGCCATTGGTCAGCTTTGTAAGAACAAAGTATGCTTTATGATACTTACCAATCCAAAAAATATATTTTGTCAGGCCAACATGATAACTTTCAACAGATTGTATTTAGTTGAGGGGAGATTAAGTCCCTGCTTTTGGAGTCAATAAAGGAAAACGTGGGGTTTCACAGCTGCTGCTGAATACAACTCCTGTCATTGTCTCGTGGTCGCGCTGATCTCAGCGCGAGCAGGAGAAAATGATGAGAGCTGCCTTCAGCAGCCGGCCAGCCCCTGGGAATATCGTGAACTGTACTGCTTCTTACCAGGGATCGATATTTGTCACGCTGATGACAACTCCCATCAGTGTCTCCTGGTCACGCCAATCACACACGGATGGCACACGGATGTAGCACATGCACACACTGACACACGGACAGCAAACACAGATGGCACATGGATGTCACATACGTACTTATGGACATGGACCACAGATCTCACGAGCACTGTTTTTTCCTGTACAGGAATCACTAGGTCTTGTGAAGGAAAGCCCTACAGTGTGAAAGCAGGTGGATATGGCTCCTCCAAACATTACAACCGATTATTTGTTTTGCTGCTTTCCTTCCAATAGATCTAAGTGGTTTAGTATTTTTATTTTCATTATTTATTATTATTTTCTTTCTACAGTAAAGATGTATATCTTTGTACCGTGTTAGCCAGTAGATAGAAAAATATTTAGAATTGAGAGTCCTCAGTGGTTGATACCTTTTAATGGCTAACTGAAAAGATGGTAACAAATTGCAAGCTTTCGAGACTACTCAGGTCTCTTCATCAGAAAAAAACTAATACAACATCTGAAGAATCACATATTTATACACAACACAGCACAGAAACAATGCAATAGTTGAGACAAGTGACGTGAAGCAGAACTGTCATTATGGGAGATAGAGATGAACATAAATATTGGAACAGTTCATAGATAAGGAGTGTGAAAGTTTTATTGCCCTCTGATTGGGGTCTGGTAATGTTTATTGATGCCCCCACAAGGTCTTTGGAGCAAATTCCTTAATTGATGTAAAAAGACATAAATCCATGTGACACGTTCATTCCTGCACTGAGAGTGTCAAAGGTCATCATGAGTTTATATTCGGAGACTCTTCTGTCTCTCTGAGATGTGAAATTACTTTTCAGTACCAGTAATTTCATGTGTGTAGTGCTGTGATCAGGCATACAAAAATGTTTTGCCACAGGTAGATTCATTCTTTTTTCTCTTATTGTGTGGCGATGGGAATTCATCCTTTTATTTTCTTTCTATTATTGTGCTCTATATTATTTATGGTATATATGTTTTGTCTTTAGATACCTATCTGCAATTTGTGAGCTGAATGCACTTAACTCCAGTTAAGGCAAGGTTCACATTAGCATTTGTGTGCGCAGCATGTAATCTACATGCGCAAACGCATGCCAAAACGTATGCAAACGCATGCTAGCGCAGCATTTTTTATCAGCATCAGCTTACACATGACGCCAAAACAAAATGCTGCGTGTGCATGCGTTTTGGCATGCATTTGCGTTATTTATGCGCATGCGTTCGATATTTCCAGGTGCTATAATCAGTTACTGGACATGCGCAATCTGAAGTCCGCATGCGTATCGAACGCATCCATGCACATGTCCTTGCCTACCAATGCGTTCCAATAGACAGTAAAACGTTTTGATGCACTCATCCGCATGGGCATGACTGCGCATATTTGACGCTTCAAAAAATGCAACATGTTGCATTCGCCGGACACTACCACACCCCGTGAAACGACACATGGGTACACAAACGCATGCAAACGCATGTCCCATGTTAAAGATATGTACGCATGTGGATCTATGCAGATCAAACGCTGCGCACAGATATGCAAATGTGAAACCAGCCTAAGTTCTGCTTCTGAGTCAAGCTGTCTTAGGTAGAGATGAGCAGTTCAGACGAAATTCAAATTCGCTGTTATTATGCTTTGAGGTTCCTATAAAATGTAAAAAATAAAAATAATGCTATTATATAGTGCTGTTACACCCAGAAGTCTTGCACAGTGCAAGGATCAAAGATTCCAACACAAGTGGTGGGAAATCTGAATATGCATCAAGGAACAGATAGATGGCGGTGAGTAGCGGAAGCGCCAGAGAGGTGAATGCTGAGGTGAGTATAACATTTTTTTTTTTACCTTTTGATGGCACATTACAGTTTAGAAAAATGGCTGGCAATGGCAGAAGTAAATTACTAAAACTAGCTTGGCCTGTGCAAAATTTTCACATATTGGTCGTCGGGGGCGCAGACAAATTCAGAAAAAGCAAGCTGGTCAAATGTAAATGTATTTCATGAGATGATGAACACAGACAGGTATTTATATATGTAGATTGGTAATACAATAAATTGGTTTGATAAGTAGAGGCCAAAAAATGTCTACCGGTTGAGGTGCCATCTGCAGGTCATTGTTTCTTTCTGCAGGTTTATGAAAATTAATGTTTAAACTGTATTTAGTGATAAAATCGTGAATATATGGTTTTTTGGCTCTTTTCTTTCTGAAGGGGGCAAGTTTACCTTTCAAATGGTGTATCATTTGAGTGTGTGGGGTGAAGAAATCAGCAAAAAAGCAGTGCATGTTTACAAATGTGTTTGCATATGTGACTCACCATTTGTGTGTGTGGGGCGAAGTAATCACAGAAAAAGCAGTGCATGTTTGCAAATGTGTTTGCATATGTGACTCACCTGCAGTGAAGTGTGCATTCCTCCAATGTGCCTGAAATAGGCTGGGCAAGCACTTGGTCAAGTTGGAAAGACCCAAGGCAAATGTTTGGATTTGTTTGTGATGTCTGTAAGCAGCTTTGTGGTAGTGTGCTTTGTGGTAGTGTGCTGCCACCTGCAGGTCATATAACCTTTCAAATGGTGTATCATTTGTTTGTGTGGGTGGAGTATGAATGGAGCAAGTATGCAATTCAATAGGAGGTACATGTTTACAAATGTGTTTGCATATGTAACTCACCTGCAGTGAAGTGTGCAATCCTCCAATTTGGCTGAAACAGGCTGGGCAAACAGTTTGGTAAGCTGGAAGGCCCCAATGGCAAATGTTTGGATTTGTTTGTGATATCTGTAAGCAGTTTTTTGGTAGTGTGCTTTGGGGTAGTGTGGTGCCACCTGCAGGTCATTTGTCCTTACTGAGGTTTATGAAAATTAATGTTTAAACTGTATTTTGTGATCAAATCATAGATGTGTGGATTGTTTGGCTATTTTCTTGCTGAAGAGGGCAAGTTTATCTTTCAAATGGTGTATCATCTGTGTGTGTGGGTGCAGTATGAACGGAGATACCTAGTAATCAACGAAAAACAGTGTTTAGAAATAATAGAATAGATTCTATAGTTTGGCAAATGCTAATGTATGAAAAATTTGAGTAGAATTCAATTCCACACAAATTTATTCTATCATCTCTGGCATACTCTTTTCTCCATCCTAATATTTTATTCACCTTGGTATTGAATTTTATTGTCTTTTATATATCACGGACTCTATTCTTGTGCTCATTTTTGGCTTTGGCTTTGAGCTCATTCACCATACACACACATACACTTCCTTATTCATTTAAATCATTACATTTTATTTCGCCACATATTTTTTGACAAACACATTTCATTCCTTTTTGTAACTTTAACTTTTCACTGACTTACATACTGATATTCAAATAAATTATATTGTTCATCACATATATCATCCTTCAGATGAATTGATATTTTTTACATATTTATTTATTATACACATTCTTCTCACTTGATCATCGTTTCTAATCAATAATGAAATATGCCTCTGCACATAAACCAGCCCATATGTAAAACTTATACTTAATACAAACCAGTATTACAAAACATAAAATATGCAGTAAGCAGCAATGGTCAAACAAACTGAGCACAAAAACTGGATATATAAAACAGTAAGCTATACGAAGGAAAACTAAATAAATAAATGACATTCTTTTACTTCCTCTTGAAAAAGCGAGGTATTAATATGCAAGACATGTGTTGGGTGTCCTTGTACTTGCATGTGCACCTGGGGGCTACCTTTGGCAGCATGGGTAAAGATTACTTTTTGTCATTTTGATTTTATTAGAGCTTGGTGGGAATTAAAGTGGGTACGGAAAGTATTCAGACCCCTTTAAATTCTTCACTCTTTGCTTCATAACTACCATTTGGTAAATTCAAAAAAGTTAATTTTTTTCTCATTAATGTACACGCTGCACCCCATCTTTACTGAAAAAAAACAGAAATGTAAAAAGTTTGGCAAATTTATTAAAAAAGAAAAACTGAAATATCAATGTTCATAAGTATTCAGACCCTTTGCTCAGTATTGGGTAGAAGTACCCATAAGTCTTCTTGGGAATAATGCAACAAGTTTTTCTCACCTGGATTTGGAGATTCTCTGTCATTCTTCCTTGCAGATCTTCTCCAGTTCTGTCAGGTTGGATGGTGAACGTTGGTGGACAGCCATTTTCAGGTCTCTCCAGAGATGCTCAATTGCGTTTAGGTCAGGAATCTGGCTGGGCCAGAATTGTTCTGAAGCCACTCCTTTGTTATTTTAGCTGTGTGCTTAGGGTCATTGTCTTGTTGGAAGGTGAACCTTCGGCCAAGTCTGAGGTCCAGAGCACTTTAGAAGAGGTTTTCATCCAGGATATCTCTGTACTTGGTTGCATTCATGTTTCAGTTACAACCAGTTGTCCTGTCCCTGCAGCTGAAAAACACCCCCACAGCATGATGCTGCCACCACCATGTTTCACTGTTGGGATTGTGTTGGGCAGGTGTTGAGCATTGCCTAGTTTTCTCCACACATATCGCTTAGAATTATCACCATAAAGTTCTATCTTCATCTAATGAGACCAGAGAATCTTATTTCTCATAGTCTGGGAGTCCTTCATGTGCTTTTTAGCAAACTCTATGCGGGCTTTCATATGTCTTGCACTGAGGAGAGGAACTTTCTCCCATTTCCCTACTGCATTTGTGGAGCTCAGCCACAGTGATCTTGGGATTCTTCTTTACCTCTCTCACCAAGGCTCTTCTCCCACAATTGCTCAGTTTGGCAGAACAGCCAGGTCTATGAAGACTACTGGGGGTCCCAAACTTCTTCTATTTAAGGATTATGGAGGCCACTGTGCCCTTAGGAACTTGAGTACTGCAGAAATTCTTTTGTAACCTTGGCCAGATCTGTGCCTTGCTGCCACAATTCTGTTTCTGAGCTCCTTGGCCAGTTCCTTTGACCGCATGATTCTTATTTGGTCTGACATGCACTGTGAGCTGTGAGGTCTTATATAAATAGGTGTGTGCCTTTACAAATCAAGTTCTATCAGTTTAATTAAACACAGCTGGACTCCAATGAAAGAGTGTACATTAATGAGAAAAAAAATTAACTTTTTTTTAATTTACCAAATGGCTGCAATGAAACAAAGAGTGACAAATTTAAAGGGGTCTGAATGTTTTCCAGTATCCACTGTATTTGCGGAAGAGGTTTAATGGATAGAATAGTAGACATGGATATGTTACTTCAAAACTTTCCCTCTGGCTCACCTTACCTTCAATACCCATCTGTTAAACCTTTTGTGCTAGTTATCACTTGTTTGTTTATTTTTTTTAACCCCTGCGGGAATTTTGTTGTGTATCATTTGTATCCATAAAATGTTCCTTTTTTAAGTGAAACACACTCCAGTTTTCTCTTTTTTTTATTCTGGCCATTTGAGGAGTGGCTTCCAATATTGTTAGATGCATTTAAGAGTCTAATATGACTTTACATATATTTATTTTAAAAAATCAGCAGAGTATTTATTTATTTTTCTCATTTATATAGCGCCATTAATTCCACAGCACTTTACAGATATTATTGGCACTGTCCCAATGGGGATCACAATCTAAATTCCCTATCAATATGTCTTTAGAATGTGGGAGGAAACCCACGCAAACACGGGGAGAACTTACAAACTCCTTGCAGATGTAGTCCTTGGTGGTATTTGAACCCAGGACCCCAGCGCTGCAAGGCTGCAGTGCTAACCACTAGAGTTGAGCGATACTTTCCGATATCCAAAAGTATCGGAATCGGAATGGTATCGCCGATAACATTAAAATATCGGCGATACCCGATACCGATACCGGAAGTCCCATGTAAGTCTATGGGAACAAAATATCGAAATTAAAAAAACCCCATTCTTGCCTTGTTGGTTAATTGTACATGAAGGAAAACAAGAAAGAGTAATGTAGAATGTATTGGGGAAGGTTGAGGAGACATTAAAGGCATAGATGTTTAACCCAATCAAATGGAATAGCATAAATATTTTTTTTTTTAAAGATGTTCGGATTGACGAAGAAATTGACAATGTTGTTAACGTTTTTTCTATTTTGGCAAATATGTATATTACACAACTTCCATGCTCTTCATCTTCACCTTTTTAACTTTTCACACACTTTCTCCTTCATAATCTTCTGCAGCATCATCTTTTTCATCAAATTATTCTTCATCTTCACCTTCTTTATCTTCTTCTTAAACTTCTTGCTATTCATCTTTGTTAACATTACTCATATTCTTCTTATTAAACTATTATTCTTATTCATATTCTGCTTCATTTCTTCATCATATTCTTATTTGTGACAGAGAATCCTGTACTTGTAATCTGTCAAAGTATGAATTTTTCATCCTTCCGTTCTTGCTGTCACAAAAGATTTAAATTACAACAGTATTTGTCCGTGTTCAGTTTAGCCTGCAGCAGCAGGCATTTTCCAGGGGCACCACGAGGAGGAACGGACTCACCCCATACACTGCTTAGTCTTCTTCTGCTTAGAATTTAGAGCATATATTTTGCTCTTCATTTTGGTCTTATACTTCATGTTCTTCTGCTTTTAGATCTTCTGCTTATTGTTCTTGTGTCTCTTGTTCCGTATCTTGTATTTGTAGCACAATCTTGTACCAGCTGATGTTACTGGGACACGGTTACTAAGCAGGAGGTACCTGTGCTCCAAAGCACTACCAAGGACCAGCAGACGTTGCTGGAACTCGGATACCGAGATGGAGGCACCTAGGCCAAAGGCACTGTGGAGAACCAGCTGACGGTACTGGAACCCGGAGGGGCAGCAGAAGGAAAAGAGCCAATGGCACAACCGAGGACCAGCTGACGTTACTGGGACACGGTTACTAAGCAGGAGGTACCTGTGCTCCAAAGCACTACCAAGGACCAGCAGACGTTGCTGGATTTCAGATACCGAGATGGAGGCACCTAGGCCAAAGGCACTGCGGAGAACCAGCTGACGGTACTGGAACCCGGAGGGGCAGCAGAAGGAAAAGAGCCAATGGCACAACCGAGGACCAGCTGACGTTACTGAACCCCAGTAACACAGGAGCAAGTGTTGACTGTGCTAACAGCACTTCCGAGCAACAACTGGCGGTGTTGGAGCCCAGGGTCAAGGAGGATGTTTAAATACTAGATCAAGTAATTTCCTTGTTACCTGTCAATTTTAAATGTCTATACTTCAAACAAGAGAAAGATAACCTTTACTACCATAAGATGATGATTTCATTTAAACTAATATCTAGATAAATAAAGAATTGACAAACATAAACACATACATTAACATGTTGAACAGCAATGCAAACCACAAAATAAATTAGTTAAGGAATCTGCTATACGGTTGTACATAAAAGCATACAAGTACATATCTGAATCCATTAATGATGGATAAGTAACAGTATGTACACCATTTTTATTGTATAGACAATGAATGTCTGACTTCAAAACATCATCAGCATTACAAGTAATCTGTGATATTACTAAAATGTTCCATTTGCTGAATAATGTCACTAAATATTTTATACAAAATTATACAATTTCCATCATGTAATACTCATAATATGTGGCAATAATCATTTTTATTAACAAACATAACCTTTAAAAAGTGCATAGTGCATAGTGAAAATTGCTATTTATGGCTGACTGTCGACTTGGAAGCATGACAACAGATAGATAAGGTATATATAGATGAGACTGCATAGCCACAGATGGTGAATGGCGATGTAATACTGTACCTCAATAAAGTGTGCGTCACTACTACATAATTTTTTTTATATAGCTTTATAAACAGGGTACATGGATGTATGCTTGTGCCTTTGTTTTGACGCACAGACTGCCTTCCTGCTGAGACGCATTGGGTAGTGAACAGTTGTGTGCAGTGTTCACTGCAGTCTCTGCGGAATAACCACACTTAGACCTTATAACTTTTCAGACTTTCTTTATCAATCTACCAAGATGAAGAAGGCAGGGAGTAAGGCACGTGGTCGTGGAGTTTCTTCAGGGAGAGGACGTGGGGATTCTGTGGCTGCTGCGGCCCCCAGTGACACAGCATCCACCAGTTTTCCCCGTGAGCGTTCCTTTATGCGCACTTTTGTAGGAGCTCGGAGTACCCCCCTGCTGCGGGAAGAACAAATTGAAGCCGTTGTTATTTGGATGTCAGCCAATGCATCGACTTCAATTGCTTCCACCTCCTCTCAGGACCACAGCACTGTTGGGCAACCATCTGTCTCTTCACCGCCTGGCAAATTGCCCAGGCAGTCAGAGAGTTCTGTACAGGAGCCAGCTGAGTGTCTGCTTCTGTTCTCAGAATCTATTGGCTTGCAAACAGGGGCCCAGCCAAGCAGCATTCTGTAATGTGAAGAGGGAGTATGCAGTGATGCGCAACAGCTGTGTCTCTCTGAATCTGAAGAGGCGGGTGAGACAGTGCCGATGGTCAGCACACCGCAGAACGCATCTGATGATGATGAGACCCAGGTGCCAGTTTCTGTTGAGCATGGTGCTGGCCAGAACACCCAACAGCAGGTGTTGGAAGAGGGTAGTGGAGATGATGAGGTCCAAGACCCAACATGGCATGAGGAACAGGAAGGTGGTGGGAGCAGCTCAGAGGAATAATAATAATATTTATTTATATAGCGCCATCATATTCCGCAGCGCTTTACAGTTTAGCAGTTTCAGAACACAAGTCATAAGTAACAACGTTAACAATACAATAATTTAAGCTAAATAAGTCGCCCCTGCTCGTGACAGCTTACAATGTACAATGAGATGGGGGAGATACAAAGTATAGGTGTTTATATACAATGGTGCATTTACAATGATGTTCCAGCCATCTTAAGGGACTGAGGGATGGAGATAGTGAATGGGCTAGAGACACACACACACTTACACAGAATACATAGAATGACTTTGATTAGTGAATGTGATAGGCCGCTCTGAACAAATGTGTTTTGAGGGAGCGCCTGAAACCATGCAAATTGTGGATAGTCCTAATTTCTTGGGGTACAGCATTCCAGAGGATTGGCGTAGAGCAGGAGAAGTCTTGGAGTCGGGAGTGGGAGGTACGTATTAGTGCAGAGGTTAGTCGAAAGTCGTTTGCAGAGCGCAGCAGTCGGTTAGGCCGATAGATAGAAATGAGGGAGGAGATGTAGGAGGGGTGCTGCACTGTGGATAGCTTTGTGGCTGAGAACCAGTACTTTGGTTGAAAGCTGGGAGAGGCCTAGAGAAATGGTTAGTGATAGAAGGAAGATAGAGGAAGACATTGCCCCAACGGTACAAACAGGAGGGAGAGTTAGGCTGCAGACTCGGTTGCCTGTAGCCTCCAGTTTGGCACCTGTTCGGAGCAGTTGTCTTCCAAAAGTCAAAACGTGCGCTCCCAGGACTTGCACTGCTGGTCCTTTTTTCACACACTTGCACATGATATTTGCTATGTGAAATGCAAGCTGTGTAATCAAAAATTAAAAATAGCTAAAAGTGTCAGTCACCTCAATACCACAAATATGTGGAAACATGTGCGGACAAAGCACGTAGTTGAGTTACAAAGACACACTGGAGATGTAGGCCAACCTACAGCAGCACCTACATCTTCAGGTTGTGTTGAAGCCTCTTCATCGAGCTCACACACAGCTGGTTCTGCTTCCTCACAGGATCGCCATGGAAGAACCTCGGCCACTGTTGTCCAGAGACAAACTGTTATTCCACACACAGCAGCAAGTTCCCTGTCATCCTCACACTCCCAGGCCACAAAACAGCCATCGGTAGCACAGGCATGGGATAAAAGACGGCCATACTCCGCAAACCATGCACGAGCACAGGCTCTGAATGCTGGCATTGCAAAACTCCTGTCCCTTGAAATGCTGTGATTCAGGCTGGTGGAGACAGACAGTTTCCGTAACTGAATATCATTGTCAGTCCCACAATACAATGTGCCAAGCCGATTTCATTTCAGCAGGCAAGCCGTCCCTGGTCTGCAAAAGCATGTTGAGGGAAAAATTAAACATGCGCTACTAAAAGCCCTCAGTAGCAAGGTCCACCTGACCACCGATGCGTGGACCAGTACCCATTGTTATGATCTGCTACAACCAGTAAGGAAAGAAGGGAATTCTGTCCCTACAATACAACTAAGCTGAATCCCTACGATGTAACGGGGAACCTGATCCTGCGACCAGACCCGCTAAAGTCCTCATCTAGTGTGAACGAAGACCTATAGTTGCGAGGGAGTAATCCCTACAAGATCTAGGGACTGGGAGAAAAGGTGGACACCTCCTAACATAAATTGTAGCATGGATAATTAAACAGAAAAATAAATACTTTGTGATCCTAACATCAAGCAAAACTGACAGATTAAGGCACCTAAGCACCCGGCTAGCTTAACAGTAGATAATACAATGAAGTCAAGCAAAGCCAGAAGGGCGGAGCCAGACTAAATAGGGAAAAAAGGTCATGTGACCAGCAAACTGAAACAAAACCTAACAAGAGGGTTCTAACACCCATGGCCAGGGACAATACCTTTCCCTCACTGCCCATTGGGTCAATGTTGTGCAGCCGGGTACTGATCTTGCGAGTGGCGCTGTACGTGTTCTGCCAACTCCAAGGATTGCAGGAATCAAGTCTGTACACATTGATTCCTCCTCCTACTCCAGTTCCTCAGAATCATCGCTGCAGGAGCCGTCACGGTCTACCTCCACATGGACCCGTGAACGTTTACCTGTTGCGACCGATATGAGCACAGCCGTGTCCAAATGTCAACAGGCCGTCCTGAAATTAATTTCCATGGGGAATCTTAGCCACACAGCGCAGGAGCTCTGTAATGCCATAAAGCAGGAGAGCGACGTGTGGTTTTTGGAAGAGAATCTACAGGCAGGCTTGGTAGTGTGTGACAATGGCCGAAATCTGGTGTCAGCTCTGGGCCTTGGCAACCTCACTCACATACCATGTCTGTCATATGTGCTCAACTTGGTCGTGCAGAGTTTTTTGAGGGACTATCCGGATCTTGATGCACTGCTGCACAAGGTCCGCCTAGAGTGCGCTCACTTGCGACGTTCCAGCATGGCCAGATCGCTGATTGCAGCTCTGCAACGCAGATTTCACCTTCATGAACATCGCATCATATGTGACGTACCCACCAGGTGGAATTCCTCGTTACATATGTTGGAGCGGTTGTGTGAGCAGCAGCCAACAGTAATGGAGTATCAGCTGCATCAGGCGCAGTCAACTCGCAATTTGCGCCGTTCACACTTCACCACTACTGAGTGGGCCTCTATAATAAGAATAATAATATTATTTATTTATATAGCGCCATAATATTCCGCAGTGCTTTACAGTTTAACAGTTTCAAAACACAAGTCATAAGTAACAACGTTAACAATACAATAATTAAAGCAAAATCAGCCGCCCCTGCTGGTGAAAGCTTACAATCTACAATGAGGTGGGGGAGATACAAAGTACAGGTGTTTATATACAATGGTGTTTTTACAATGATGGTCCAGCCATTTTAAGGGAGTGAGGGATGCATGGAGATAGTGAATGGGCTACACACACAGAATTACACATAGAATGACTTTGATTAGTGAATGTGATAGGCCACTGTGAACAAATGTGTTTTGAGGGAGCGCCTGAAACCATCCAAATTGCGGATAGTCCTAATTTCTTGGGGTAGAGCATTCCAGAGGATTGGCGCAGCGCAGGAGAAGTCTTGGAGTTGGGAGTGGGAGGTACGGATTAGTGCAGAGGTTAGTCGAAGGTCGTTTGCAGAGTGCAGCAGTCGGTTAGGCCGATAAATATAAATAAGGGAGGAGATGTAGGGGGGTGCTGCGCTGTGGAGAGCTTTGTTGGTGAGAACCAGTAATTAGAATTGGATCCTATAATGAATGGGCAGCCACTGCCAGTGTAATGAGTGGCGAATAACTCTATGAAGGATATCTGCCACGTTTTGCGTGCGTTTGATGAGTCAACGCGGATGGCGAGTGCAGATGATGCACTAGTCAGCCTGACTGTCCCCCTTATCTGCCTGCTTCAAAAAACACTGCAAGCACTAAGGCATGAGGTTTTGGAAGAGGTGGAGGATGAGGAGTCACAAATTCCATCACCTTCTGGACAGTCAGCGCAACGTGGTTCCTCACAAAGGGCTGGAGGACTTTCAAAGTACCATGCTGTATCAACAATTGAACCTCCAGAGTCGCTGTCTATATTTTCATAACCATTACAAACTTTTAATGTATTTACAAAGCACATAATGTACATTTTTTGTCTATCCTTTTGTAATGCTATTGTGTTTCCATAAACTGATGTTACAGAATTATGATACAAAGTTTTTAAATTTTGAGTTTTAAATTTTGTAAATTTATATGTATTTGAAGGACTTTGTGAGGAGGATGAGGAGGAGTCAATGGAGGAGGAAGAAATCGCTCCAGAGGGAGGTAGACAATGCTCTAGTCAGTATGTAGACCAAGGGTGGGGTGATGCACAGCAGGCAGAGATGACGCCTCTTGCAGGGGACAACGTTTCTTGGCCAGTTGGGAGTCTGCAGCACATGGTTGATTTCATGCTGCAGTGGCTGAGAAACGACCGCCGCATCGAACACATTCACACCACGTCTGATTATTGGGTGTACACCCTCCTAGACCCTCGCTACCGGGACAACTTACAAAGCCTCATCACACCGTTGAACCGGGAGCGTAAAATGCGGAAGTACCAAGACACACTGGTGCAATCCATAATGTTCTCCATTCCAGCCGAGAGCACTGCTGCTGCTACTGCTTTACAAAGCAGCTCTGTGCGTCGAGGCAGTGGAGACAGCTTTGCAACAAGAGGGAGCACAAGCAGCGCCTCTGCACAGGGCAAGAACAGTATGTTCCAAATGTGTCGAAGTTTTGTGGCAGCGCCACCAATGTCTACACCATCCGAGACGGCTCCAGTCAGCAGGAGGCAACATTTCCGTAAGATGGTGACAGACTACATGTCTTGCCCTCTCAGTGTACTCCCAGATGGCTCTTCCCCATTCAAGTTTTGTGTCTCTAAGCTGGATACATGGCCAGAGCTTAGCCAGTATGCATTGGAGGTGCTGGCTTGATCTGCTGCCAGTGTATTATCGGAGCGCGTCTTTACTGCTGCAGGTGGTGTACTAACAGACCATTGCATGCGACTATCCTCCGATAATGTAGAACGGCTTACTTTTCTGAAAATGAACTAGGCATGGATCTCGCCTGAATTTGCCTGTCCGGTTTCAGATTAACTAACTGGTTGGCAACGTTTTCCATGTCTCCTGTTATGTTCATCTTTCTACCACCTGAGCTATACTCCCTGGGCTACAACACTGCCAGTTGCTGCTCAGAAGTGTCGTGTCCACAGACCAATACACAAGCTATAGTGATAGTGGGGTTCAGTAACGCCTGCTGTTCCCCTGCTGCGTGTCTGACAAAAATTAATGCTGCTAACTCCAAATTAAAGTTCAAATTAAAGTTCAAACATCTCATACTAGGCCTCAGGCTACACCCTCCTTGACCCTGGGCTCAGAAGTGTTGGATGCACAGATCAAAACAATCGATGATGTGTTTGTGGGGTTCAGTAACGCCTGCTGTTCCCCTGCTGTGTGTCCGGCAAAAATTACTGCTACCTAGCTACACATGTTGAAAAAAACATGACATGTTAAAGTGGCTAGTGCTACACATAGATATCAGGCTACACCCTTATTTCTAAGCTGTAAACAAGTGAAACGTCAAATTTAAAACCATTCAATGATTAGTGTTGGTAACAAATCTGTAACTAAATAATTGTGACATATTATGGCAGATATCCACATGTCTAACACAAATGCTAACACAAAAGCATACTTATGCTATAGGGTACTGATGGTGAACCTTCTCACTCCATAACTTTGACAAATCCAACTCACATCATGCCTCAAATGCTGCAATGTTGGAAGTGCATAATGTGGGTTGAACTTTGACAACAGCTGCAGTGCGAAGGTTATCCTTCTGTGTTCTTGGCTTTTAAATAAAAGCATACAAGTAAATATAATAATACATTGTTGATTAAGGGACATGATGTACACCTGTAATATTGTGCAAACAATGGATGTAGGACTATTCCTCTTCAACATTACTTATATTTGTGTCATTTGAAAAAATACATATTTTAGTTAAAAATTAAAAACCCATGTTTAGTAGCTGTGAAAGGCCCGTTTGTGTACTTCTATATTGTTTGCAACCAATGTATTGTATACGGATGGAAGCACGTCACTGTAATAGATTTGAATTATTTTAAATAGAATAAAGCAGCACCAATTTTAGAAAAATGACAAGGATGAGCCAGTGACAGACACTCAGCAGAGTACACGCAGCGGTGGTTGAAGAAGTAAATGGAGCGTGATCTGCATTTAAAAAAAAAAAAAAAATACCTCACAGACTGCAGTGAACACTGAAACACAACTATTCACAATCTGTGAAAGGCTACTCCTTTGTCTACTTCTATAGTGTTTGCAACCAATGTATTGTATACGGATGGAAGCGCGTCACACTAATAGATTAGATTTATTTTAAATGGAATGTAGCAGAACCAATTGGAGATAAATGAAAAGGATGAGCCACTGAGACACGCTCAGCAGAGTACAAGCAGCAGTGCTTGAACAAGTAACTGGAGCGTGATGTGCACTCAAAAAAAAAAAACACAGACTGCAGTGAACACTGAAACACAACTGTCCACAATCTGGGAAAGGCTACTCCTTTGTCTACTTCTATAGTGTTTGCAACCAATGTATTGTATACGGATGGAAGCGCGTCACACTAATAGATTAGATTTTAAATGGAATGGAGCAGAACCAATTGGAGATAAATGAAAAGGATGAGCCACTGAGACACGCTCAGCAGAGTACAAGCAGCAGTGCTTGAACAAGTAACTGGAGCGTGATGTGCACTCAAAAAAAAAAAACACAGACTGCAGTGAACACTGAAACACAACTGTCCACAATCTGGGAAAGGCTACTCCTTTGTCTACTTCTATAGTGTTTGCAACCAATGTATTGTATACGGATGGAAGCGCGTCACACTAATAGATTAGATTTTTTTCAAATATAATGGAGAAGCACCAATTGGAGAAAAATGAAAAGGATGAGGCACTGAGACACGCTCAGCAAAGTACAAGCAGCAGTGCTTGAACAAGTAACTGGAGCGTGATATGCACTCAAAAAATAAAAAACACAGACTGAAGTGAACACTGAAACACAACTGTCCACAATCTGTGAAAGGCTACTCCTTTGTCTACTTCTATAGTGTTTGCAACCAATGTATTGGATACGGATGGAAGCGCATCACACTATAATTTCTATTGAATGGAGCAGCTAGAATTACACTAAAGAAAAAAAAAAAGAGTCTGTGAGTGACACGTGCAGATGCCTACAGACAGCGTTGGATGCAGAGCAAACTGCAGCGTCACCTGCACTCACACACACCTTGCAGAGCTGTTAAAACAACACTGCAGGCAAAAGGAAGCTTTACACAGCGGTTGGTGATAGCCTGCCTACAGCACAGTACACTAAATCGCAATCTCTAACTGTCCCTCAGAGTCAGCAGAGTAGCGTTCTGTCCCTATCTGAATTCACAGCACAGTGACGCTAAAATGGCGGCGGCGCCTTTTATAGTGCATTCTGACATCATTTCAGCAGCCAATCACAGCCATGCCATTAGTTAAGATGACCGCAGCATTACAGGATGTGCCCACACTTCGTAGGATTCCTCATTGGCTGACTAAAATCACATTGCCTCTCAAAGAATTATGGGAACTTCCGATTCAGGTATACGATATTGAAAAAGTATCGGAATTAAGTATCGGAATTCCGATAACGCGAATATCGGCCGATACCCGATACTTGCGGTATCGGAATGCTCAACACTACTAACCACTGATCCACCATGCCACCCTTTGAAGTTTCCAGTCAGCAATGTTTTGGGAGCTATGTTATCTGCTGTGTAGGTCCACTGTGTTTTATCAAGAGAAAAGTCAGCACAGCCGTCTACCAGAAAATTTTAGAGCACTTCATGCTTCCTTCTGCAGACAAGCTTTTTGGAAATGGAAAATTCATTCTCCAGCAGGAGTTGGCACCTGTCCGCACTGCCAAAAATACCAATCATTTAAAAACAACAGTATCACTGTGCTTAATTGGCCAGCAAACTCACCCGACCTTAACCCCATAGAGAATCTATGGGGTATTGTCAAGAGGAAGTTGAGAGACACCAGACCCAACAATGCAGACGAGCTGAAGGCTGCAATCAAAGCAACCTGGGCTTCCGTAACACCTCAGCAGTGCCACAGGCTGATCGCCTCCATGCCACGCTGTACTGATGCAGTAATTGATGTAAAAGGAGCCCTGACCAAGTATTGAGTGTATTTACTGAACATACATTTCAGCAGGCCAACATTTTGAATTTTAAAATCATTTCTTCAAGCTGGTGTTTTAGAGTATTCCAATTTACTGAGATAATGACATTTGGGTTTTTATTTGCTGTAAGCCATAATCATCAACATTAAAAGAAATAATCACTTGAAATATATCACTCTGTTTGTAATTACTCTATATAATATATGAGTTTCACTTTTTGCATTGTAGAACTGAAATAAATTAACTTTTTGATGATATTCTAATTTTGTGAGATGCACCTGTTAATTACACAGCTATGCAAAATTTGGGTTAATGAAAATTGTTACAAATCCAATGACTGATTCTTATATTTTATTATGCCTTGATTTAAAGAAAAAAAACACTTGTATTTTTAACTATCATGGATGGATTTTGCAGGAAACATGGGTGAAATTACATCCAAGTGAGATGAGAAAGAAAAATCTTTACTGTAGCCAAAAATTTACACAATATTATTGTCACAGTGTGACTGTCATGGTATTACACAACTCAACGGATGGTCTGTCAGCTAACGGCACAACACACAATGGGGATGGAATAAGGGGGGAAGGCCCTACCAATAGGGAATGAGGGATGGTCACCACCTGAGCTCAAACCTGAGCCTGTCGCTGCACTCCCCTAACACCCTATGCAGGTCCTTCCCCCTGCCACCGTCAGGATGCCTCATCCCTAGTTGTCACCTATAACTGCCCTGGCTAGTGCACTGGCGGGCAAGGAGCACTAGCCTCACCTCTGCAGGTAATAAACACAGGGGGAAGTGACTGTCACCAAACGGACAAGGCAACAAAAACACCACACTTAACTTTCTCGGCTGCAAAGCACTGCACAGCAGATTAAAGGCACCAAATAAGCTAACTCAGCAGAAGCACCACTGCAACCAGAGAGCTCCTTACTCCAGCTTGGTCACTGCAGATTGCTCTAACACCGACAGTCAGCTGATGCATCAGGTGACCTTTTAAAGATGGTGGGAGTGATCACCGCCCACATCAGCTGACCCAATAGCAATGCAATTACACCAGCTTACCAGCAGGGAAAAACTGATTTTAACCCCCGCTGGCCTGAAAGGAAAAAAGTCTTAACTGAGAAGAACCAGAGCTGCCACAAATCCAAAAATGGATCGTGACAGTACCTCCCTTTCAATGACGGGACTCTGGACCCTCAACACCGGACCTCACCAGAAAACAACATATGGTGAGGACACCTCGATCCACCAGAGTTCACCTCTGCAGCCACCTGACTCTCAGGTTTACGGTGAATGCAGCCCGATGGAAGTGAAAATAACGTAGGCTCTGTAAGCGCCTCAAATCACTAGAGCGCCAACCTGGGGAATGAGTAGTGTACATGTATAACTGGAGGTAACTCCAGCTGGAAAGTCCCCGGGCTAAGAATGGCCAACACCCGATACGGCCCGATCACCCTAGAACTCCAGGTCCCAGTATCGCACTTCTACCTGATGTTTTTGGTGGATACCCACACGTACTCATTTACACACAAGTCCGGACCTAAACGTTTATTGCCACACACGTTTGCCACAAGATGGTGAGCTCTTTGAGGAACTGACAACAGAGGCGTCCCCCTGTGTCACTACACTCACATCCCCACAATGCTCAGAGG
Source organism: Oophaga sylvatica (assembly GCA_033576555.1). NCBI lineage: Eukaryota > Metazoa > Chordata > Amphibia > Anura > Dendrobatidae > Oophaga > Oophaga sylvatica. Next base: position 171,457,509 of record JARQOD010000007.1, on the reverse strand, counting down.
GAACCACCACCCTCCCCTGACCCCTCCTTCTAAGAGGACTCTGACACTCAGGGTTACCTTGTGGTGAGGGTTGAGACTTGCCCCTACTCCCTGGCAGCACCTCTGTTTCCCCCCACTGGAGAGGAAGGGGACGGTTGTAGATGGCCGATACCCGATACGGCCCGATCACCATAGAACTCCAGGGCCCAGTAGTGCACTTCCACCTGATGTTCTTGGTGAACACCCACATGTACTTATTCACATGCAGGTTTGTACCTAAACATTTATTGCCACGCATGCATTTGCCACAAGATGGTGCACTCTTTAAGGAACTGACAATAGAAGCAACCCCCTGTGTCACCACACTCACACCCCCACTATGCACAGAGGGAACCACCACCCTCTCCTGACCCCTCCTCCTAAGAGGACTCCGACACTAAGGGTTAACTTGTGAGTGTTGAGTCTTACCCCTACTCCCTGGCAGCACCTCTTCTGCCCCCACTGGAGAAGAAGGGGTTGGTTGCAGAAAGACAGCAGAGAACGTAGCTCCCGGGGAGCAGTCCTTACACCACTGGTCCCAGCTAACTACTTCCCTGGACCGTCAATCTATCATCGGGTTTTTTTCACTGGTAAAATGTACGCAGTAAGTGCATGGTCTGGAAAATATTTACCCCTGGGGAGTATACATATATATCAAACAATGTTCGAGGTAGGCCTCTAAAAATTGTTAATGCTGGCATCATTACCACCCTTAAAAAAATTTCCATTGACAGGCAGATGCCCCTATCAGTTATAATACCCCCAGCAGCACTAAAAACCTGCTCTGACAAAACACTAGCGGCAGGACAGGCCAGGATCTCAAAGGTAGACAGTTCCTACCCAATAGTTGCAACTTGCAAGGCACAGAGGAATCACGGAGGATGCTGGTACAGTCAGCAAGATACTCCTTCAGCATCCTCCAAAACTTTTCCCTCCTTGTCAGAATACCACACGCATCAGGGTCTGAGCAATGAGAGGGTTTGATTAAACTGCCCCACATCTTTGAGAGTGTTCCCCTGCCTCTGCTACATCTGCTGTGTGTCTCCTTAGTCTCCACTCCTTGGTTAACCAAGGAAATGTGACCTCTACCGCGAGAAGTCAGATGGGAATTTTTTAATAATTCAACTAGGGCATTCTGATACTGCAACATTTTATTAGACCTATTTGCCATGAGAAGGAGAGATGTAAAGTTCTCCTTTTAGCATTGGTCGAAAAGGGTGACCAACCATTAATTTGTGTTGGCCAAAAAGCGTACAACACAAGGGTAACGGAAAAGGCAGCAGAACATAAATTCAGCCATGTGTGCCAGACTGTCAACAGCCAAGACTTCCCTGTCCCCAAGAGGATGACTGTCCATGTTGTCTTTCTCATCATCCTCCTTGTCCTCCTCTTCATCTTCAGACCATCCACACTGAACAGACGGGATGAAGGTGGTGTGGGTACTACCGTTTGTAGTGCAGGCTACCATCTCCTGCTCCTCCTCATCGTTGTCACCCAATCCACGTTGAGAAGATGAGATGAGGCTGGTGTCACGATTGGCTGCAGCCGCCGAGAAGTGGCCCAGCCCATAATCGCCCCCACGCTGACCGACCACCACGGCGTGGGGTGGGCGTCCCCCGGGGATGCAATATGGACCCTCCATACCGCAGAGGGGGACCCGGGCCTACCCGAAATAGGGAAGGCAGAGACTGGGGTTCTGTGGCAGCTGAGCATGTGGACAAGGAAAAGACACGTAGAACTTGATTACACCGCACAACTTCAGGTATAGAGGAAGTAAAGTTTACTAAAGTAATAAAGTAAAGAAACACAGTGCATAAATCAAACATGACTATGCCAGGCTCCCGATTCCACACCTCCCAGAAGGGTACCACCCAGAGAACCCCAAAGCACCAACGGATCACCGCGGCACACATAGGTGGGACATCAGGACACAGGCATGACATCAGGGTATACAAGGTCATCAGGATCACGAACTCAGGAACACGAACTCAGGAACACGAACTGGACCTCAGGAACATGGACACAGGAACATTGAATCAGGAACATGGAATCAGGAACATGGATTGGACATCAGGAACACGGACTGGATCTCAGTAACACGAACCGGACATCAGGAAACTGGACATCAGGAACACAGACTGGATCTCAGGAACATGGACCGGACATTAGGAACACGGAATCAGGAACACGGACAGGATGTCAGGAACACGGACAGGATCTCAGGAACACAAACCGGACATCAGGAAACTGGACATCAGGAACACTGGCTGGATCTCAAGAACATGGACCGGACATCAGGAACACGGCCACAGGAATATGGAATTAGGAACACGGATCGGACATCAGGAACATGGACAAGACAACAGGAACATGGACTGGACATCAGGAACACGGACTGGATCACAAGACCAACACTGGCATCGGACTCCGGACATCTGGCAACGATCGGCAGGCTCCGGTGATCAGGCAGGGAAGGATCGGATCCGGACATCTGGAAGCGATCTAAAAAGGAACCCAAGTGGTCTGGTGCAAGCCCCGCCAGGCTCAACTGGAGCCAGCCGGGGATTGTACCAAAAACAAGCTGAGTACAGAGTAACAGAAACTCAGCACACCCACACCGGACTCCTCCTTCCAAGATGAACCCAGGTTGTATCAAAGGAAGTCAGTTAGCAAAAGATCACAGTCACTGGGCACAGGGTTCAGGACACAGAAGGACTTCAGGAACATAACACAGCAGACACAGCTCAGACAGTCAGGTACAGGACAGGTACAGGATCAAGGATTCAAGCCTGGAATTACCACCTCCAGGATAGGCGAGCCTGGAATTACCGCCTCCAGGACAGGCGCAGGGATGGGTATAGGATCAGGGATTCAAGCCTAGAATAACCACCTCCAGGATAGGTGCAGGGACAGGTACAGGATCAGGGGTTCAAGCCTAGAATTACCGCCTCCAGGATAGGCACAGGGACAGGTACAGGAACACACAACACGCATGGCAAGATTCAGAAGTTTTGTGAGTAGCTAAGGCCCCGCCCATAGGGCAGGGAGCCTTTATATAGGAGCTAGCAGCATTTCAAGTACACACATTAACCCTGATAAAAGCACGGTAGGTGTGGCCACACATGTCCTTAGCAATCAGAAACTATTACACACAATCAGTGAAGGAACTGAGGCTCAGGGCACCTGCCAGCGGCTGCACGCCCAGACACATGTGGAAAGTCATGCACCAGCTGCAAATGACCTCGCAACCCGCAGACAGCTTCCACAGCGGCAACCAGGGACCGCACATGTGGATGGTCATGCAGCAAAGACCTAACACAACATGAACAGCTACGTAGCAGAGCAGGGAACTGAGCAGGCTCCAAACAGGTAACAGCCAACAGTATCCAAGCTCAATTAGAGGGAAAGGAACAAAGGGTTAAAGCAAAAACATGCATTGTCATGCCGACAACAAAGTACAGACAGAATAGCATGACAGCTGGGTTGTGTAGCATCACCCAGTATAGTTTCTTTCTCCATTTAAACTTGCTTCACCTGCAAAGACTCTTCTCTAATTGTGAGCAGCGAGCGTTTCAGTTGACAGAGAAGCGGGATGGTGACACTGATTATGGCATCATCGCCACTCACCATCTTGATTAAGTCCTCAAAGTTTTGGAGAACTGCACAGATGTCAGACATCTACGCCCACTCAACACCTCTTATGTGCGGAAGCGGACCTGAATACCTACGGGCATGGTGTAGCTGGTGTTTGACATGATGTGTGTTTGTTGTGCTCCTGTGGCAGGCACATTTTCACCTTGCCGATGGCCTCGACCTCTGCGCTTAACATTAGTATCACATCCACTTAGCCATCCATTGGTCATTTTAAATTACGTATGGTATATCCCTGTTGAGAAACTTTGCAGCATTATAATGGCTGGAAAATTGTCCCATTTCAGATGTATGTTTTAGACTGCAGTATCAATATAGCAATGCTATTTTTAACCAAATAATTTTTGGGGAAGGTTTGAGGCACAAAAAAAAATTGGAGTATTACAATGCCAGCAAAATTTGCCCACTTCAGATGGAAGGATGAGACTGCAGTATCAATATAGCAATGCTATTTATAACCAAATGATTTCTTTTTGTGTTTTTAGTCACAATTGTAGCATGTTAAGTTCTATATAAAATTTCACTGATGAAAAAAATTGCAGTATTACAATGTCAGGAAATTTGGTCTGCTTCAGATGGACGTATAAGACTGCAGTAAAAATATACCAATGCTATTTATAACCAAACAATTTTTGGGGTGTTTGGGGCACAACTGGAGCACAATAAATGCCGCACAAAACTTCACAGCTCAAAATAACTGCAGTATTATTCATGAAGGAAATTTTGCACACCTCAGATGGATTGGTTGCACTGCATGAGCAATATAGGGATGTTATTGCTAACCAACCATGTCTGGCTGTATGCTTTTGACACACAACTGCTGCAGTAAAAATGGTTTATAGTATATTTTCCTGCTCAGAACAATTTGCAGGTTTAAGAGCAAAAAGAATATTATAAGCCCTGAGATAGAGTTTTGGTATCAGTTGCAGGCTGCAACATAAAGGATGTACAATCATGTTCTACACAAGCCCTACAACACAATGTCTCCCTAAGTGCTGCTAACAGCAGTATTACTATCGATTATCATTAGCTCTAAAAATGGTTGTTGTTGCACTTAAAAGAAATGTTAATGTGTTTCAATCCCTGGCTGATACGCAGCTACAATTCTGACCCTTTTTCACCAGCACTTCACTCTTCTCTACTTCTTTTCAGGGTATAGTGTGACGAGCATAGCGTCACGTATCTTATAAAGACTTGATGACGATATTCGAACAGCCAATCACAGTAATGCCACAACCAAGATTACTATGGCATTACAGTGATTGGCAGGCAATCCCTCCATATTTACTGGTTTTCTAAATAGCACCAAACGTGGGGCGGGGACTCGAGCTCCCACTGAAACATTAAAAAAAAACTTGCAGAGTAACGAGCACACTGATGCTCGAGCAAGTAATGAGTAGTGACGAGCACGCACGCTCATCACTTCTGCTTAGATGACATGTGACTGATCAGGATGGTGGTGGTTAAGCTCTTAGTGGTCAGGCACCAGCTGATCTTGCAAAAATATGACACAAAACTATAAACAGCATAAATGTGCGCGGCATTGCTGTAGTAGAATGTGTAATATATCATATTATATTAAATACTGCTTGTAGGAAACTAACGGATCTATCGCTAAATTATACATGGAAGCAGATAGGTTGTATCTAGTTTTCTATGTAGTTCATAGTGCATTCCGTGCATATAAGGGTGTGACCGCCCTGTTTTCTGAGTTGAGAAAATCCATCCTGTCTGGCCAGAGCTTCAACTGGTGGGTTCAGTCCCTCTGCCCTTGTTCACATTTAAGTCACTTGACAAGTGGAAAGGTTTTCAATATTAGAGTAGGACTGTCCCACGGAGGGTTGCCTTGACGTGGCGGGATGGCTTGTACATTATTTTGATCAAAATTATGTTTACTAAATACCCTTATGATTATTACTACCTTCATGCATTTTTGCAAAAAGATTTTTTATTTCATTTTTGGATATTTGTTTTTTTGTGCCTGTTTTTCTGTGTAATGGTCATGTGTTAATATGCATTTACATTTTGCATACACATTAACTTACTTTTTCAGTTCAGATCTAGTTTTCTATGTAGTTCATAGTGCATTCCGTGCATATAAGGGTGTGACCGCCCTGTTTTCTGAGTTGAGAAAATCCATCCTGTCTGGCCAGAGCTTCAACTGGTGGGTTCAGTCCCTCTGCCCTTGTTCACATTTAAGTCACTTGACAAGTGGAAAGGTTTTCAATATTAGAGTAGGACTGTCCCACGGAGGGTTGCCTTGACGTGGCGGGATGGCTTGTACATTATTTTGATCAAAATTATGTTTACTAAATACCCTTATGATTATTACTACCTTCATGCATTTTTGCAAAAAGATTTTTTATTTCATTTTTGGATATTTGTTTTTTTGTGCCTGTTTTTCTGTGTAATGGTCATGTGTTAATATGCATTTACATTTTGCATACACATTAACTTACTTTTTCAGTTCAGATCTAGTTTTCTAAGTAGAATGTGTAATATATCATATTATATTAAATACTGCTTGTAGGAAACTAACGGATCTATCGCTAAATTATACATGGAAGCAGATAGGTTGGACACCAAGAAACGACAACAGATCCAATTATAATGTAGAAAAAATATATATCAAAATTTATTTATTTAATTACATATGAATAGACGGACAGGTGTACTAGATAAGTGAACAACTAGAAAGGTATGATATCAATCCAGGACATCTACCACTAATTACATCCACCTGGGTCCCCTAATGGTGGTTGGATGGTAAGGGGCACATATTAATCAGAACAATGGTAAAAGCGGTCACACAAAATCCAATTTTGTATGGGAGATATATACATATACACATTTGGACAGTATATCAGACACTATATATGTCATACATGTGACTAGACAAAGATAAAGACATCAAATGTGTCAAAATCAAGGATACATATCCATAGTTTAAGAACCGCAATCATACATAATCACATTTGTATGGAAGGTATATATATATATATCATACCGATATATGTGGGACAATGAAATTGCCGCACATATACCACAGGATTATGGCAGCTTTGTATCCGATAGAAAAACTATCTCAATTTTTAAATAGACATAAATACCATATGTTGGAAATATAGCAACAGATTGTGCCCATCGTGAAACACCGGTGCCTAAGAATATTCCACAAAACCATGTGGGATTAGGTCATGTCCAGCGAAAACATTCTGGCTGGATGTATATACATCAGAGGACATTACCTCCAAATGGTAACCGGCACACGTAGGGAACACCAGGTGAGTGCAGGACGTGCCCCGACGCACGTTTCGGATAAAGCTCCTTCATCAGGGGGCATAACAATATAAGTGAGACTGTGCTTTAAAAACCGCCGGACCGGAAGTCGTAAGCGGCATACCGGAAGTGACGCGTGGGGAGCCGAGGACGTCACCCGATGGACCGCGCATGCGTCAAACAGATGGACGCCACGGCGAACCCATGGCAACCAAATGTAAGAGACGCACGGAGCGGAGCAGCGCGCAACAACTCAGCCCACACGCGTGCAGGTACGCAGCTTTGTACTCATGACTATCTAACCTGGGGATCATGATTATACATACATGGATCAGTAAGTAAGTGCATATATATACACACAATCAACATATACCATCATAGACATAACAATTAATCCACAGTAACATATATTCAGATGATCTTTAGAAAAGATTGGATATTAAATAGAATAACACAATATAACATCCATATATAGAAAAGAGTCCATAGATGGCATCCAGAAGAGCTGTTGTGGGTTAATGCCTCTCTTGGACATCTCCATTCATTTTATTTGTGTGCTTTTACTTATTTTATTCATTTGTATTTTGTGTTTTTTATATAATATTTTAGGTCTCTCAATACCATATTCTGCTTGGACCTTTAACATGGAGGATGCTTCATGCTATCTACATATATTCTATATCAATTATGATGTTCTTCTGGATGCCATCTATGGACTCTTTTCTATATATGGATGTTATATTGTGTTATTCTATTTAATATCCAATCTTTTCTAAAGATCATCTGAATATATGTTACTGTGGATTAATTGATATGTCTATGATGGTATATGTTGATTGTGTGTATATATATGCACTTACTTACTGATCCATGTATGTATAATCATGATCCCCAGGTTAGATAGTCATGAGTACAAAGCTGCGTACCTGCACGCGTGTGGGCTGAGTTGTTGCGCGCTGCTCCGCTCCGTGCGTCTCTTACATTTGGTTGCCATGGGTTCGCCGTGGCGTCCATCTGTTTGACGCATGCGCGGTCCATCGGGTGACGTCCTCGGCTCCCCACGCGTCACTTCCGGTATGCCGCTTACGACTTCCGGTCCGGCGGTTTTTAAAGCACAGTCTCACTTATATTGTTATGCCCCTGACGAAGGAGCTTTATCCGAAACGTGCGTCGGGGCACGTCCTGCACTCACCTGGTGTTCCCTACGTGTGCCGGTTACCATTTGGAGGTAATGTCCTCTGATGTATATACATCCAGCCAGAATGTTTTCGCTGGACATGACCTAATCCCACATGGTTTTGTGGAATATTCTTAGGCACCGGTGTTTCACGATGGGCACAATCTGTTGCTATATTTCCAACATATGGTATTTATGTCTATTTAAAAATTGAGATAGTTTTTCTATCGGATACAAAGCTGCCATAATCCTGTGGTATATGTGCGGCAATTTCATTGTCCCACATATATCGGTATGATATATATATATATACCTTCCATACAAATGTGATTATGTATGATTGCGGTTCTTAAACTATGGATATGTATCCTTGATTTTGACACATTTGATGTCTTTATCTTTGTCTAGTCACATGTATGACATATATAGTGTCTGATATACTGTCCAAATGTGTATATGTATATATCTCCCATACAAAATTGGATTTTGTGTGACCGCTTTTACCATTGTTCTGATTAATATGTGCCCCTTACCATCCTACCACCATTAGGGGACCCAGGTGGATGTAATTAGTGGTAGATGTCCTGGATTGATATCATACCTTTCTAGTTGTTCACTTATCTAGTACACCTGTCCGTCTATTCATATGTAATTAAATAAATAAATTTTGATATATATTTTTTCTACATTATAATTGGATCTGTTGTCGTTTCTTGGTGTCCAACCTATCTGCTACCAGCTGATCTTGGCATAGCAAAGGTTGCAAATGACCTTTTTTTTTACCCAAAACTCTCTTTAACCCCTTAACCCCCAAGGGTGGTTTGAATGTTAATGACCAGGCCAATTTTTACAATTATGACAACTGTCACTTTATGAGGTAATAACTCTGGAACGCTTCCAAGGATCCCAGTGATTCTGACCTAGTTTTCTCATGACATATTGTACTTCATGATAGTGGTAAAATTTCTTTGATATGATTTGCGTTCATTTGAGAAAAAAAATGGAAATTTGGTGAAAATTTAGAAAATTTGGCATTTTTTTCAAATTTGAATTTTCATGGCCTTAAATCACAAAGATATGTCACACAAAATACTTAATAAGTAACATTTCCCACATGTCTATTTTACATCAGCAAAATTTTGGAACCAAAATTTTTTTTTTAGGAAGTTATAAAGGTTAAAAGATAAACAGAGATTTCTCATTTTTACAACACCATTGTTTTTTAGAGTCCACATCACATTTGAAGTCACTTTGAGGGGTCTATATGATAGAAAATACCCAAAAGTGAACCCCTCATGGTGCTCAAAACCACATTCAAGAAGTTTATTAACCCTTCAGGTGCTTCACAGGAATTTTTGGAATGCTTAAAAAAATGAACATTTAACTTTTTTTCACAAAAAATTAATTCAGATCCAAATTCTTTTATTTTCCCAGGGGTAACAGGAGAAATTGGACCCCAGAAGTTATTGTGCAATTTGTCCTGAGTACGCTGATACTCTATATGTGGGGGTAAACCACCGTTTGTGTGCATGGCAAAGCTCGGAAGGGATGGAGCGCCGTTTGACTTTTTGAAAGCAAAATTGGCAGGAATTGAGATCGGACGCCATGTTGCATTTGGAGAGCCCCTGATGTGCCTAAATAGAGGAAACCCCCCACAAGTGACCCCATTTTGGAAACTACAACCCCAAGGAACTTATCTAGATGTATGGTGAGAACTTTGAACCCCATGTGTTTCACTAAAGTTAATAATGCCCGTCGGTGAAAATTAAAAAAAAATTTTTTACCACAAAAATTATTCCTTAGTCCCAAATTTTTTATTTTCCCAAGGGTAACAGGAGTTGTTGTCCAATTTGTCCTGAGTACCCTGATACCCCATATGTGGGGAAAACTACTGTTTGGGCACACGTCGGGGCTCAGAAGGGAAGTTTTGGATTGTAGACTTTGATGGAATGGTCTGCGGGCGTCATGTCACGTTTGGAGAGCCCCTGATGTGCCCAAACAGTGGAAATGCCCCACAAGTGATACCATTTTGGAAACTAGACCCCCAAGGAACTTATCTAGATGTGCCTTAACAGTGGCAATGTCCATCAAGTGCCCTCTTTTTGGAACTAATCTACTGTTTCCTGGTATGTGAATTTTATAAGTGACCCTGGATCTCACCTCAGCTCAAGCCGGCTGGGAACAGAGCCCAGTGACTGCGGTGACTTCGGTGAGATCCCCGCTAGCACCGTGAGCACTCACAATGCTAGCGGAGATCTCACCAAATCTCACCGCAGCTCAGCCCAGCTGGGAACAGAGCCCATTGACCGGAGGTAAATTCTATGACGGTCACCCTGGTTACTGACGCTGCATTCCCAGCAGCTCATTCACCAGTGGTTCTCAGTGTGGATGGTCACATCATGGCAATGTCCAGGTTGAAAACTAATGTTTTTATGTTTGGCAGCTGTCACATGATAAAAGACTATTTTTATTGCAAAAAATAGTTTTTGCATCATCACATTTTGAGAGCTATGATTTTTCCATATTTTGACCCACAGAGTCATGTGAGGTTTTGTTTTTTGCGGGACGAGCTGGCGTTTATATTGGTACCATATTAGGGCATATGATATTTTTTGATCGCTTTCTATTCCGATTTTTGGGAGCCAGAATGAGCAAAAACCTGCAATTAATTAATTTCTTTTTTGGGGGGGTTTATACCGTTCCTGTATGGTAAAATTGATAAGGCAGTTTTATTCTTCAGGTCAGTACGATGACAGCGATACTTCATTTATATTTTTTTTATGTTTTGGCGCTTTTATATAATAAAAACTATTTTATAGAAAAAATAATTGTTTTTGTATCATTTTATTCTGAGAGCTGCAACTTTTTTATTTTTCTGCTGATGGAGCTGTATGGTGGCTCACTTTATGCTGGACAAGATGACATTTTCAGCAGTGCCATGTTTATTTATATCCATCTTTTTGATCGCGTGTTATTCCACTATTTAATTGCGGTATGATGGTAAAGCATTGTTTTTTGCCTTTTTTATTGTGTTCACTAAAGGAGTTAACCAGTAGAACAGTTTTATAGGTGAGGTGTTTACGGACGCGGCGATACCAAATATGTGTACTTTTATTGTTTTTTTTTCATTCAAACATTTATTTAGAGATAGAATATATATTGATTTTTTTTATTATTATCGTTGATATTTTTTGATATTTTTACAATTATTTCCTAAGTTTTTTACTTTGTCACACTATGAGACAATCATTTTTTGCAGGCTAATCACTTCTATAGCATGCAGATGAAACAGCATCTCCATGCTATAGAAACTGTCAGCACTGCACTGACAGGGAGACTTGCTGATCATGCACTGCGCTTGATCAGCAAGTTTACTTAGCTCTGGTGAGCCAGATGTTGTCATAGCGACATCCGGCTCACCATGGCAACAATCGGGACCCCGTGTTACGCCGCGGGGTCTCCGATCCAAAGGCAGAGGGTCTGTCACTCCCTGTGCAGACTCCCGGAATTCTGCGATCTTGTTAGATCGCAGTATTTCAGGGCTTAAAGTGCCAGGAGCGGTCTGTGACCACCCCAGGCACCTAGTGCCGAGTGTCCGCTGTCAGAATCAGCTGACACCTGGCCACAATCGGCCACACTTCCCTCGTGAGCGCGGCCGATCGCTATGATGTAATAATATTACGTCTATTGTCAGAAAGGGATTAAAAAAGTCCCAGACTGGGGGACACCTAACTTTTTGACAGAGAAATTAAGAATGTCGGTGCTCTGCGAAACAGTTGCCTGCCTTCTATCTGGGGTCACCCCACTGTCTCTTTCAGCCTATTTCGGTGCTGCCGATCTCTCCCCTTTAGCACTGCTGGCCTTGCTCTGCAGGCCAGCTTCCCAGGTTGGGCTAGTGACTTCATCATTCACAACCTCGTTTTCCACCGCCACTCCCTGGTCCTCCTGACTTGGTGACTTAACAACAACATGACTTATTGGCAACTGTTTCTCATCATCATCTACCTCTTTAGACAAAATGTGCCATTCCTCAACATCATGTTCTAGTGACTGTGGCTGCCTTAAATTTTGTGCATCACTAAGCAGCATGTCATCCTGTCCCTCTTGGAACATGCAGGGTGAGAGGCCACAATCAAGAAAAGATTCTCTAAAAGGACTCAGATTTCTAAAATTGTGCACACACAGGCCTTGACAACCACTCTCTCTCTCCAATCAGAACTGTCCCTGAGCTGTGCATAAGTGTGCCAAGCGTGGTGGCGCCAGTCCTTTTATAACCTCTGATGAGGTAATGCGGCCAGCCGATCACAGTAATCCCACAACCAAAATGGCTACAGCATTACAGTGACTGGTCGGCAATTACCTGCATGTTTGTTGGCTATGTAACAGGCGCCAAAAGTGTGGGACAGGGATTTGAGCATTAAATCCGGTCACCAGCCAACAGAAATTTAATTCTTCAGCAGGATTTGGCACCTGTCCTCACTTTTAAAAGTACCAATACCTGGTGTAAAAACAATAGTATCACTGTGCTTGATTGGCCAGCAAACTCACATGACCTTAACCACATAGAGAATCTATGGGGTATTGTCAAGAGGAAGAAGAGAGGCACCAGACCCAACAATGCAGATGAGCTGAAGGCTGCTATAAAAGCAACCTGAGCTTCAATAATGCCTCAGCAGTGCCACAGGCTGATCGCCTCCATGCCACGCCTCATGAATGTGTGGAGCCCCAGCTGTGCTGGGATTCTCACATCTCCTGGAAGGGTGCACTAAAAGATTTAACCACTGGAGGTCCTAATTCATACACACATCTTCACCCATTCCTAAGACCACCAGAGGGAGCCGGGTAGGCACATAAAAGGAGGGTGAAGACAAGAAAGAGCAGATTAGAGCAGATTTGAGAGACTGCAGAGCAGTTCAGTCAGTGAGTCAGTCTGAAGTCTGAAGTCTGCAGCCTGCAACTCAGTTCAGTACGGCTCCAGTAAAGTTCAGTCTGTCTAGAGAGAGCAAGGACAGAGTTCAGTTCAGTAAAGTGGAGTCTAGTAGAGTGGAGTCGAATCCATTCCAGTCTAGTCAGAGCTGAGACAAGTGAGTAGTCTGCAGACAGAGCAGACAAGTGGAGTTTGCAGTAAGGGACTTCATAGCTCAAGTTGAGAGACAGGAGCGTGCCGACGCTCTGAGAGCAGCGAAGAGGCAGCCCACCAACTGCCAGTGTGTGTAGTCGTGTGAGGACCCGAGTAGGCCAAAGGCAAGTGGAAAAGAGTAGTAAGAGGAGGCAAAGGAGCCTCGACAGCTCACCTCAACGAGTACTACCAGACGCCGGGGTCCGAGCCTATAGGGATCTCCACGACCCATAGGAGAACTCCGGAGTTTCTGGAGGACTATAGGTCCCGGGACTACCACAGAGCTGATACATAACTGGGCCAGGAGGACGGAGTCCGGCAGGCAGGGCACTGCAAGCAGGGACTGTGTGCTTCAAGAAAAGGTCCAACCACAAGGTCAGCCAGGTGCAGGACAGAGACTAAGTTAGGCCCAGCTTCATGCCGGCCAGGACTTTATTACAATAAGGCAAGGAACAGGAGGCCACACACCTACTCAGTGGGAGAATCTGGATGTGCACCCTTCACCCTACAGTGCTCCGGGGAGTGCCTGCAACATCTTTAGTAAAGGTACCAAAGTGACTTGTGTGTGTGTCCATCTTCTTACCCCTAACTGCCGGGTCCCCCCCTCGTCCTGTTTCCATATATATCTACCTGCCCTGAAGGACTCAGCCTCACCTGTGGGAGGCCTAAATTCTAGCTGCACAACACTAACCCTTCAGTGGATCTGCACAGCAGTGCTGGTCACCCTGACCAGGTACTACAGGTGGCATCACGAATCCCCATACCAACATTCAACTCCCCTGTAAATATCCCACATTTATAGTGAGCGCCCAGGGCCACGGACCGAGCTGTGTTGCCGTGACATCCCTCATAGAAGTTAATAGGCTCGGATCCGAGTACCCCACTGCTCTGGGAGGGCGACTCAGATTCAGTAATTGATGCAAAAGGAGCCCTGACCAAGTACTGAGTGCATTTACTGAACATACATTTCAGTAGGCCAACATTTTGGATTTTAAAATCATTTTTTCAAGCTTGTATTATAAAGTATTCTAACTTACTGAGATAATAACTTTTGGGTTTTCATTGGCTGTAAGACATAATCATCAATATTAACAGAAATAAACACTTGAAATAGATCACTCTGTTTGTAATGACTATATATGAGTTTCACTTTTTGTATTGAAGAACAGAAATAAATTAACTTTTTGATGATATTCTAATTTTGTGAGATGCACCTGTATGTATTGAGAGGCACATAGAAAAATCTATGAACAAAGAAACAGTTATGGCGCTGGACAACTTCTTTAAAGTAGTTTATGTCAAATGTATGCAGATGTATGGGAAAATCTGAAAGGTTTCCAAATTTTCAAGCACCACTGTTTACTTGTATTACATATTCATTACAGTGATTGATAAGTTCTCAGTGTACTTTCTCAAACAAAGGTGTGTGCAATGGTGTTCATTTTTAATTTGTTGAAAGTAACACATTTCACATCCCCATATCAAATATTTATGCTGCAGCCATAACTAATGGAGTTGACTGAGCTTAAGTGCTGTCTCCATTCACTTCTATAGGGGTTCCAAAAATTGGCAAGCAAGTTGCAAATGGGAATATCTAAATCAATAGCTAACTAAAATGTAAATGCACATTATTTGGTTTCAAATTCAAATGCATATAGCAGTCTAAAATGTTTAGTGTGTGCATATGTGACAGAATTCCCATCTGGATTATGCAGACAGATAATCTGCTATGTATTACAGACAGTAATTGGGCAGTTTATGAGAGTTTAAGGTATTTCAAGCACACGTTGCAGAGAAAATCTGCAGCATGAATTTAATTGCACTGTGGATGTGAAATCTATATCATGCCTATTTATGCTGTGGATGGTAGAAGATAAATGGTGTGCACTCAGATATATAAGAATGGCGAGGTGCTAGTGTCATGGAATAAATCCCAACCTAGAAATGTATATAGCACTGCAGTCTCAAAAGGGAATTCCATGCAAAATAGAGTATGTTCTATTAATACAACCAACAAAGTGAGGAGCACAATAATCAAAGCAACATAAATATCATTGACGTTTCGACTCTCTCGAGTCTTTTTCAAAAGCCGCTATGTAAAAGAAAAAAACAATAACAACAAATGAATAATATAATATGGTTGAAATAAAATAGTCGATACATAGAAATAACAAATAAATGCACAAAACATAACAAAACATGAGATAATTTCCAATACGTGTCATAAAAAGTGCACACACCATGAAGACAAACAAGCACCAACCGTATGCCGAAAGTAAGGAAGGTGTAGAATAAAGTGGTGATAGGAACTTACCCAAGCTATGTATATAGAAAGGGAGAATATCACGAACTAAGTAACAATTGAGGATGATTTTACCTGAAAATTGCTTCAGAAGAAATATTTAGAAAAGTAATGGATTTCTAAATCTAAGAGAGGATAATTAATAGGAAGCAAGGTTAGATTAGAAGGAACGCTGTAAGGGTTCAACACTGGTGAGGGGTATGTATGGTGGTAAATACCTGTAGTAATAGAAATGACCTAGAGCCAAAATCAGAAAGGGGTGTCTCCCCAGAAGTACGGCCTGAGGTATAGAGATATGAGAGGAATAGGAAGTTAGAAATATCCTATGGAGATGCAGATGGAATTGAGATATGTGAAGTTTATATATAAAAAAAATATAAAAAAATACCTGGATGGTTGTGAGTTAATAAATGAGAATTAGGGATTTTCAGGCAGATAAGTGTAGAATCTGTTTGGAATAAATGTAAAGACAACTTGTAGAAACAACAAAGCTATCTGTAATAATATGTCAACCGCTTTAGGTATGAAATAACCCTATATAGTGGGCGCCATCCCAAATGTAAAGCAAATGCTGATGTAACAGATATTTTCCAGCAAAATGGGCAATAATGCAGCGCTGGTGGAGGGGTAAAAGCCGGCATAATGGTATCCAGGAAAGTCCTGCAAAAAAATAAGCAATTACCTTAGGGAGATGTATAACAGCGACGCTCCCGCGTCTTGCTGGGTTGTGGCGTGCTGCAGGAATGAATATGCTGGGTATAAAAGCCGGCAGCTACCGCCGGACCGGATGTGCGTCATCCGGACCGGAAGTGCCATAGCCGATAATGGAAATGACACTGTGACTGCGCAGTGAGCCCTAGAAATGTGCAATGCGCATGAGCAGCATGGAAACAGGGGAACGGATGTAACCAGAGGGAAATAAAGGGATAAGTCAGAGGAATAAATGCCTAGAGGATGAGGAAGAAGTGGGAAAGGTTGCTAGACAAAAGAAAAACGAGATGAAGTAATATAAGGAGTAAATGAAGTTAAGGAGATTAAAGGAGGGATAGTAAAGAAAAGGGAAATAACAAGGGAAAGTATAAAGAAATGAAAATATCAATGGAGGCCAAAATTACTATGTAAAGAAATATGAAAGCAATGGAGGGGAGGGGAAGGAGAAATCAACGAGATACGGGATACATAGTTCTATCATTAGGAATGCCATGTATAAATTCATTGGAGAAAATTATAATTATTCAGTAATGTTAAGAGTGTGCACTCACCAGTGTTGATTAAAGTCAGCGAGTCTAAGAAAAATAGGAAACATTATTAGTCAAACGTGGAGTAACATATATCACACATGTGATTAAACAGACCAATCAATTTCACGATTTAAGCCTCGTGGTGATAACGTGTCCAGGGTATAAATGCAAAAGGTCTCTCTGCGTTTGAGTATTTTAATGTGATTCCCACCCCTGCGTGGGTGTGGAACGTGCTCTAAAACTTGAAATTTAAGTTATGCGACCGTATGTTTCAATCTGGCAAAGTGATCTGGCAATGGTAGCCACGTTTTTCCACAGCATATAGTGGACTTATGTCCGGCTATTCTATCTCTGATGTGCTGTGTGGTCTCCCCAACATAGAGGAGGCCACAAGGGCATTTGATGACGTAGATTACAAAGTTTGAGTTGCACGTAAAATAGCCGTTAATAGGATAGGATTTTCCTGTTCGTGGGTGTAACACGCTATCGGACTTGATCACATTGGAACAGGCCGCGCAACCAAAACACGGAAATGTGCCTTTGCGCCGGGTATGTAATAGTTTCTGTGTTGCAATAGGGTGAGAACTACCAATGTCTGCCCTCACTAACTTGTCCTTGATGTTGGTAGGCCTTCTGGTACTGACCAAAACTGGATTTTGAAAAGATGTAATATCAGGTTATGATTGGGACAGGAGGGACCAATGTTTCTTAATAGTAGCATAGATCCTAGGCATGAAGGGATGGTGCGTATGGATGAATGGTATTCTTTCTAGAGGTTGTCGTGGAGGGGGAGGGGATGCAGGAGACCTTGCCAAGGTCATCTCTTTATCGAGAAGTTTTTTCCTATCACCACTTTATTCTACACCTTCCTTACTTTCGGCATACGGTTGGTGCTTGTTTGTCTTCATGGTGTGTGCACTTTTTATGACATGTATTGGAAATTATCTCATGTTTTGTTATGTTTTGTGCATTTATTTGTTATTTCTATGTATCGACTATTTTATTTCAACGATATTATATTATTCAATTGTTGTTATTATTTTTTTCTTTTACATAGCGGCTTTTGAAAAAGACTCGGGAGAGTCGAAACGTCAATGATATTTATGTCGCTTTGATTATTGTGCTCCTCACTTTGTTGGTTGTATTAATAGAACATACTCTATTTTGCATGGAATTCCCTTTTGAGAGTGCAGTGCTATATACATTTCTAGGTTGGGATTTATTCCATGACACTAGCACCTCGCCATTCTTATATATCTGAGTGCACACCATTTATCTTCTACCATCCACAGCATAAATAGGCATGATATAGATTTCACATCCACAGTGCAATTAAATTCATGCTGCAGATTTTACCCTTAGTAATGCACAGGGTGAAATCTATGGATAAATCATATGTCCACAATTAATTATATTTTTTGCAATGGGATTTACTGTGATAATTCTAATTTATTTATGCAATGGAAATACCCTGTGTGCAAAAACCCTAAGGCTATGTGCTTGCGGACATTTCTGCATGGTTTCTGCATTTCTTGGCAGAAAACGCAGTGGAATTTCAGCCCATTTTTTATGCAGATTTTATGCGTTTTTGATGTGGATTACTGCGATTTTGAGAATTTGTTAGCTAACTAAAGATCTAGTATTTAAAAAAAAATGTGATGTCATTTCCTTGTCCAACCTCCATTGTTGATATGCTTCAACAAAGATGGGCACAATTCTATATTCTCTGCCCACACACTCTTCCTCCTGACATCATTACCTTGCTCTACCCCAAGAAATTAGGACTTCCACAATTTGCATGGTTTCAGGCGCTCCCTCAAAACACATTTGTTCAGAGGGCCTATCACATTCACTAACAATCATCTATGAAGTGTTTGTGTATGTGTAAGTGTGATGGTAGCCCATTCACTATCTCCACCATGCCTCACTCCCTAAGATGGCTGGACCATCATTGTAAATGCACCATTGTATATACACACCTGTACTTTGTACTCCCCCACCTCATTGTAGATTGTAAGCTCTCACGAGCAGGGTGATCTTATTTTGCTTTAATTATTGTATTGTTAACGTTATTACTTATGACTTGTGTTTGAAACTGTTAAACTGTAAAGCGCTGCGGAATATGTTGGCGCTATATAAATAAAGATTATTATTATTATTATTGACAAATCTGCAGCGTTTTTGGCACATATCCGCAAACCTTTTTACACCTGCGTTTTTGTTGTAGATTTGAGTGACTCAATGGAAGTCAATGGGGGAAAAACGCTGCAGAAACGCAAAAAGAATTGACATGCTGTGGAAAATAAAACGACGGAAATTTCCAGATCATGCACGCAACACTTCAGGATTGTCATTGATTAACCTTGCTTTAGTATTCCTTTGCATTTTCGGAGCATTTGCGCATGGAAATAAAACGCTGCGCAAACGCAACAAATCAGCATCGTGTGCACATAGCCCAATGATTTCAATGTTGACATTTCAGCCTCATTTTTTGATGCAAACAGACAATATCTATCTTTTAAGAGAGTCTTCTCTAGGAAAACGTAACGTACATACACTCCGCTCCTGGGTCTGAATCCGGAGAATCCCTGCGGCGTACAGTACGTGCTCTAGAGGATTCATAAGTCTGCAGTCACACAGAGTGACTGCAGACTTATTGAACTGGACCAGACAGCCCCTTTAACTCATTTCATTTCACTAAAATGTAAAGTAAAATTTAATGGGTTTAACAAGTTTCGGTAAATACAGCAACGAGGCAGTATTACTGCTAAAACAAAAAAAAACTTGCTCACCCCATATACTTTCCAGTCCTGTGTGCCTGCTGCTCCCTCCCCATTAGTGTACTGTTTACAAACATCATAATCTGTCTATGATATGTGACCACTGCAGCCAGTCATTGGCCTCAGCATGTTAGGATTTATCCTGCTGAGGCCAGTGATTGTGTTATGTGTAATCATGTGTATTATTGGGTCTGTGATGACTGCAGCCACTTGCTGGGACAGGGTGCTGTTACAGAACGTGTTTTATTTTTGTTTCCTTAACAATAATGCTGATTATGTGCAGCATTTAT
Source organism: Oophaga sylvatica (assembly GCA_033576555.1). Classification (NCBI taxonomy): domain Eukaryota; kingdom Metazoa; phylum Chordata; class Amphibia; order Anura; family Dendrobatidae; genus Oophaga; species Oophaga sylvatica. The sequence goes on along the minus strand of JARQOD010000007.1, from coordinate 171,437,652 downwards.
CACATCATGAAAAATTCCTTTAAGGCCTACCAAATAAACCCTCAAAGTGGTCTAACTGAATAAGGCTCTGTTCATGCTGATCATATTGCTTTAAAAAAGTAAAGCATAGCTCAATATACCCTAGAAACCCGATTATCTAAGAGGATTTTTATATGTTAGCATATGAATTAAACCACATTATACAAAAATATTGTACAAACTGATCTTGGGATAGAGGCTTTCACTGTATCTATGGGGCAATAGGTCTGCCCTTTTAGGAATCTATGGCTTTACGCACACTGCAGCATTTTTTATCTGTTGTCGTTGAATCCATCATACATTACTCAAAGCTATACGGTGCTTCCTCCAATTCCATAAAACATATGGAAAAAACTATGCATTGTCTATAGTTTTCCATATTATGCAGATTTTCCCTCAGAAAAGTATTGCTGCAGGGTACAATCCAGTGGGTTACCATTAGAGTTGGTGAGAATCGATTCACTCTTCCCATTCCCTTGGCCATAACAGTAGTCTGTGGCCACTGCATTGGAAAAGGATTGCCACTTTGTAACTGCTGTCCAAGGCTCATTTGACATCGTGCAAGGCCATCGCGACAGACATCAGCAGGTAAGAGCCATAGACCATCGTCATGGCTGAAAGAATGGGAAGTGTGAATCAATTCATACCAACTCTAAAAATGACACATACTGTAAGTGTACCATGCAGCTATGTTTCTCGGAGAAAATATCTGTACAATATGGAATACGATAGTCATGGCCATTCAAATTCAAATAAATTTGCACCCACTGTAGTCACTATGTATATTATGAACCCTTGTGCTCCATTCAGGTTCCATATAAACTATGTTACCATGTGTATGTGCCATAGTACTTGCACAGTTTCACTAAATAACTCTATATGCAGCATTAAAACCAATGTTGAGGTTCTTTTGAAATATGGAAAAAAGAACCTTCCTACTTTTATAGTGTAGAAGATAGAGCTTTTCAATTCCTGCTGCAAACATTTATCATCTTCAATATACTGAGAAAAAGAGTGGACAGCACCTCCAAAAATCATACAATGATCTAAGCTGCTAGGCAAAAATATATATAACTGAACATGAGGTTCTTCTTAGTTTAACATTCTGATCAGACTGCATGAATCCCATTGCCATGTCACAACAAACCTCGTAGTGGGTCCCTACTGCCCTAACAGATCAGATCCGCGTGTTGACCACTGCCATTGTGCCTTACATTTGGTGTTGGTGCTGTGTGGCGGCCATTGTTGCTGTGGTTTTGTGCTGGGGGTAGCGTCGTCTGGAGTCATGGGGATAATGTCTTGCAGAATGGGCGCTGTGTGACACCAGGCCATCTGCCCTGCCGCTGCATTGCCACTGTGGAGATGGTTGGCACGCGACTCCGCTCCATGGAGGCGATAGGGACTCATTTCATTTAGATGTTGGTGCTATGTGGCGGTCATTGTTGCTGTGGTTTTGCACTGGTGGGGTGGCGTGGTGTGAAGACACCAGGCTGTCTGCCCTGCCTGTGCATTGCCACTGTGGTGGTGGTTGATGCATGGCTCCACTCCGTTATGGCGGTAAGTAGCCACTACGAGGTTTGCCGTGACATGGCAGAGGGCTTCATACTGTCATGATATTAAGCGACCCAACGGGGGGGTTGGTCAACAGGTGGCGCAACACACTCACAACGGGATGGAAAAGGGGAGAGGAAGGCCCTATCAATAGGGAAATGAAGGAATGGTCACATCCTGCTCAAACCTGAGCCTGTCCCTGCATTCCCCTAATGCCCTAGGTGAGTCCTTCCCCCCACCGCCATCAGGAACCTTATACCTTCGTTGTCAGCTCACACTGCCCTGGCTAGTGCACTGGCCGGCAAGGGGTGCTAGCCTCACCACTGCAGATAATACCATACAGGGAATAGTAACAAACACGAAAGGGACAAGAAAAACACCACACTTAGCTTCCAGACTCTGCTGCCAAGCTCCACACCGCAGATGACACTGAAGCCGGACTCCAAACTCCTCACAGCGTAAGATATGACACCAGGACCTCAAACAGCTGTTACACACTGGCACCAGAGAGCTCCTCACACATCGAATGGTCTCCAGAGAAACTCTATCACAAAGTCAGCTGATGCATCAGGTGACCATTTAAAGGATGGTGGGAGTGATCACTACCCACATCATCTGACCCAGCAGCACTGCAGTTACATCAGTTTACCAACGACGGGGAAAAACTGACATTAAACCCCGATGGTCCTGAAAGAAAAAAAGCTACTTTTAAAACCAGAGTGGAACCAGAGCTGTCACGAATCCAAAAATGGATCGTGACACATACAGTCTGATCAAAATGTTAAACTTAGAACCTTATGTTCAGTTATATATATTTTTGACTAGCGGCATTAGATCATTGTATGATTTTTGGAGGTGCTGTCCATTCTTTTTTTCAGCATGTATCATCTTCAATCCTAAACAGCCATCCTTACAGCTAGATAATAGTCTGCAGTTAAGAGGGTCCCTTTAGCTGCAATGTCTTTAAGATTGCTGCTATTAATAATATCTGACACAAGCTATATTATTTTAATAATCTTTTCCGTAGATATATAGAGATGAGGGATATATTGAGCACCTGTGGAGGCATTGTAATTAGAAATACAAAACAGCAGGGGTGAGTATGATTAAAACTGTCTGAAATTAGCAAACTCTGATGTTGGTTTCAAGTTGCTGTACAATTATTCAGTTGTGAAGCAGAAAAATAGATTAGAGAAAACATGAAGTGACTAAATAATTACAATTTTTGCTTACTGTTCTTCAAGTATTAATAGAAGCTACCAACTGGGTAAAACAATATTAAAGAAAAAAGAAAACTGTCATCAAAAGTAATAACAAGTAGGGGCTGAAATAACCAGGCAGGTATAATTATACTAATGATTTATTTAATATTTGATTAATGGAGACTTTTGTGAACTCACAACTAAAGAATTGTCATAGAAAATCATTCACTTGTTTAGTTAAAAGGTATTTCAGCTATAGTAATTTAGTAATACAGTAAGGAGTATCTGAAATTATGACACATAATTAGCTCACAAGAAATGAACAGGACATTGATGTATTTAAGAACACAGGATGAGGACTAGTAATGACAGAGTGTCTTCGGCGTGCTAGAAAATTATGTTCGAGTCCCCGCAGCTGCATGTGTTGCAGCAGCTGTTAGATAGCCGTAACACATGCAGGGATTGCCTAACAAACAGACAGTCCATGCATGTGTTGCAGTTGTCGAATAGCCATGAGACATGCAACCACGGGAACTCGAACATATTTTTCAAGCACGCCAGAAACATTTGGTTAGTACCCGAGCATGCTCAGATAAGATTATCCCAGCACGTTCGCTCATCAGTAATAAGGACTCCTATGAGTTGAACGAGCACTAGATCTGAGTATGAAAACAGATTTTTGGAAGATATCTGGCCTGACATATCCAAATATTTCCAATTTCTGATGATGCGATTTATTTCTAAATTTATTTTCAATTTTCAAAATATTTTCTGTTGGGGACCCCAAAATTCGAAAAATTATCTGTTCACTAGACATTGACAAATCCTTTCAAATTCAGAGTTGCTAGATTTGATGAATTTGTCCCAAAAATTCAATTTGCGACATATATTGCAAAGTATCTCATTGGCCAAAAAACATGTATGATACTCTGAAATTCATGGATAAATGAGTCCATGGTCAGGAATGGTCCTTGGTCAGGAATGGTTAATGGTAAAAGAGCCCCAGATGGACGAGTATGCGGGGTCTTAGAACAGGACACAAACTCAACTACATCCTTACGCAACCTTGGCCACCAGAAGCAATGACAAAGGAAGTACAAGGTCGCCTGGGTGACCAGTCAGAGTCAAATTATGATGTGCCTCTAAAATTTTGAGACACAGATGTACAGGTCAATTTCCCTGAAGGACCAGCAGGGGCATCCCCCTGAGTTTTCCATACCTCACCCTCAAGTTCAGCACACACTGCGGAGACAACCACCCCTTTTTGTAAAATAGGGACAACATCATCAGTACTCCCACCTATAGGGAAACTCTGAGATAAAGCATCCACTTTGACGTTCTTAATCCCAAGATGGTAAGTGACCACAAAATTAAACCTGGAGAAAAATAAAGGCTATCTAGATTGCCTGGGATTCAGACATTTAGCAGATTCTAGTTACATCATGTTTTTATGATCAGTTTTGACTGTGATCGGGTGAAGTGCCCCATCCAAAAAATGTCAACTTAATGGCCAAAAGTTCCCTATTGCCTACATTATAGTTTATTTTGTCCGATGACAACTTTTTAGAGAAGAAGACACATGGATGCCATTTACTAGGCGATGAGTCTTGAGACAATACAGCCCCGACCCCCAACTCTGAAGTATCAACCTCAACAATAAATGGTTGAGAAGCATTGAGTTGTATGAGTACTGGCGCAGTGGAAAAACAGAAAAAATAAGAAAATGCCTGCCGAGCGCAGTCGGACTACCTTGAGAAGTCCATAACTTTCCTATTCATGTCAGTAAGGGGTTTGACAATAGACGAGAAGTTGCAGATACATTTCCGATAATAGTTTGCAAACTCCAAAAAGCACTGTAGTGCTTTCAGATTTTTTGGGAGGTTCCATTCCAGAACTGCTCAAACCTTATCAGAATCCATGCGGAAACTTGCAGCTGATGCTAGGAAACCTAAGAACTGAACCTCATCTATGGCAAATACACACTTCTCCAACTTAGCATACAGTTTATTATTCTGTAGAACCTGTACCACCTGCTTAACATGTACCTGATGAGACTTGTGATAAAAATATCGTCAAGATTCACTACTACAAATCTACTCACAAGGTGACAGAAGATGTCATTTACAAAATATTGGAACAAGGCGGGAGCATTAGTCAAACCAAAAGGCATGACAGGATTTTTATAATGCTCTTCTGGAGTGTTAAAAACCGTCTTCCACTCATCCTCCCTCCTTAATCCTAATTAGATTATAGACTCAACTGAGATCCAACAAATCAGGAATAACGGTGGAGATATGGGTCTCGGATAGTAATCCGGTTTAATTTTCGAAAATCTAAACAGGGATGCAGGCCTCCAACTTTATTTTTAATGAAAATCTGCTTGAGATGAAGATGAGGGTCTAATGTGTCCCTTGGCAAGACTCTCAGAGATATAGTTTTTCATGACCTGTCTCTCAGGACCTGACAGACTATATCATCTAGTCTTGGGCAACTTTGCACCTGGAAGCAAGTTTATAGGACCCTCACCTACTGTATCCTCACCAATACCTTGTAGATTCAACAAGATACTTCTGGAGAAATCAGCGTAAATAGGGTCTTATCTGATGCAAAGTGAATTAATATGATTAAATTTTACTCACCAGATGGAGCTATTAATTTAGCATGTATAAATATATGCTGCAGCAGATCCACTGGTCAGTGAATGACCATACTGTAGATAGATGAAAGGGTTAATGTGGATATGGTCCACGCTACCGAATAATGGAAGGTCCAAAGGTGTTTCTGGAGAGCCCCAAGGGCCATGGGGTACTCGGACCCGAGTCGGGCGGTTCTTAAAGGGGAAGTGTCACAGCAGCAGTGACCCGGTCCATGGCCCTGGGCGTCCAATAAAAATGATGAAGATGTAAAAATAAAAGTTATGTGGGAAAGAGGAGTAGTTCTTGATGCCACCCATGGTATTTCGTAATAAAGTTGTTAGCCGACGCTGCTTAAGAGACCACTGGGGCTGTTGGTGATGCAGCAGAGTTGTTACGGCTCTCCTCGGGTAGAGCTATGCCCCAGGGCAGTGTGATGGTGGTTATGGTGCAGGGCAGATGATGCAGTAAATAAATCTGAGGTCACAGCAGGGTTATAGTTTCCTTCACCTTTCTTGGATGTATTGAGGTGCAGACCGGGTCACTGGTTACAGATGACAATGGAGGTCCGGGCAGCTTGAAGCAACTTAGGATCCACTAAGCCAACGTGGGTTGGAGGCCTCCTTTCTGTGCTGCTGCTCTCTCAGATACTTGCTGCCTAAAGCTATGCTGAGTCCTCTATTCCTTATTGTTCCTCAGTACTTGCCGGTATGACAGGCAGCTTGAGCCTATTAAAGGTGTCACTCATCCGTGGCAGCTCCGGGATCTGGTCTGCTGCTGTGCCTTCAGGTGTATGATGCGGTCGGGAGACCTACAGTTCCCTGCCCTCCGGATTTAGCTGCCGTGACAGTTGTACCCATGCAGCCATGGACTCCAGTGTCCAGGTCTAGCACTGAGCTTTGGAATGATCTTGATTACAGCTCCACTTCCCAGTTTCTCCTAAACTCTCTCCTCTGAATCTTCTCCCACTCTTTCTCTCTCTAGTGTTGGGACGAGCTCCTCTCTGCTCCAGTTCCCTACACAGACTGACTAACCCCACCTCCATGCCAGAATTAATAGGGAAGCTCCCCTGAAACCGGGTTTAGAGCTCCCCCTTCTGGTCTGGAGTTAGGAAAAGTGTTGCATGTTGGTATTACCTGGCCAGGGGATCCCTCCTTACATTCAAGCATGACATCACCCCCTGTGAGGGCGGCAATGCCACTGTGGCATCGGACTCCTGGGGTGCCACATTTCACATAATGAAAGGTGGTTTATTCAACGCATTTCAAAGTCTGAAATTACGTCTTCATCAGGAAATACCACACAAATACAGAATCAGAAGAGGGCTGCTGCTTTAAATAGGCAGAATTTCAAATAACGGCGCCAATACAATCACATGACCAACAGACATTGTCACAGTTCACAGATATAACACATGATGTTCTTGTAAATTGATGCATAATTCAGTGCAATGAAATATCACATCCATTAATGTTTCATGCTATTGACAATTATTGATATAAAAAAATATATATATTTTTTCGTTTCTTTCTTTTTTCATTTCTTTGTACTATAAAATAGAAATAACTGTCAATAGCATGAAACACTAATGGATGTGATATTTCATTGCACTTAATTATGCATCAATTTACAAGTACATCATGTGTTATAAATCTGTGAACTCTGACATTGTCTGTTGGTCATGTCATTTTATTGGCGCCGTTATTTGAAATTCTACCTATTTAAAGCAGCAGCCCTCTTCAGATTCTGTATTTGTGTGATATTTCCTGATGAAGAAGTAATTTCAGACTTTGAAACGTGTTGAATAAACCACCTTTCTTTATGTGAAATACCTTTGGACCTTCCATTATTCAGCAGCACGGGCCATATCCACATTATTCCTTTCATCCATCCCTTGTAGATTGTGAGCCCTCTAGGGCAGGGTCCTCTCTACTTCTGTACCAGTCGTGACTTGTATTGTTTAAGATTACTGTAGTTGTTTTTTATTATGAATACCCCTTCTCACATGTAAAGCGCCATGGAATAAATGGCACTGTAATAATAAAAATAATAATAATAATAGGACAGTCAATAGGACATGATGGGGAGGCAATTATTGACACCCCTTTTCAGAGAACACCTCCTAAAAATCAGAGAGAAAACATGGAATGTTGGAATGTTTTTTGTAGAGACATTGCAAATAACAGTGCCTAGGCATTTATTCTTGCAAAATTCACTCCACTTAATTATCTCCCTGGCCTGCCAGTCCATGACCAGATTATGCTTAGTCAACCAGGGAACACCTAATACAATAGTAGTAGGGAGGCTTTCCAGAAGTTAACAAGAAAGGAGCGCCCTGTGAAGAGCACCTACCCGAAGGTTTACTTTATGCACTATTTTCGTAAAACTTCCATGACGAAGAGGTGCAGAGTCTATCGTAAACATGAGCATTTACTTTGCCAGCTTGCTACAGGTGAGACCATGGGTCTGAGCGAACCGAGCATCCACCATATTGGCTCTTATTTCACTGTCCAGTAGGACAGATATTTTCTCAGTTTGTGTACCTACTGTATAACCACTTCTGCAGATAGAATAAACTGAGACACACCTGTGGAGGAAACATACACCTAGGTTGTAATCCTCCACACAACCTGTGGTCAGAACTTTTTGGACAGTTTCTGGTGTTTAGGTATAAATGGACAAACCTCAATAAAATGACCCCTTTTGCCACAGTACCTCAGGAGACCTATAATGGGAGTAGACCCTCTAGCTTCATAGGTTCTTCAGAGCACACGGGGAGAACTTCAGTCCTAGGAAATACCACAGGGGGTGGGGTTACTACTGGTCTATCCTGTAGGCATCTGTCTATATGTATGGCAAGAGCCATAGCAGCCTCCAATGACTCTGGAATTTTGTATAGCACCAATGCATCTTTTATCGGTTCAGACAGACCCTGACAAAACTGACTCCTAGGGGCGGGTTATTCCACTTGGGTGTCAGTGGCCCATCTATGGAATTCTGAACAAAATTCCTCTGCCGGTCGGTCTCCCTGCTGGATCTTACGTAGTTTAGATTCTGCAATGGAGACCTGGTCATCATAAACGAGGCCAAGAGCCCCAAAAAATTAATTCACCGACTAGAGTAACAATGAGTTGGTTGAGAGTCAGAAAGCCCAGGATTGAGGGTCTCTTGAAGGAGGGAGACAACAATTCCCACCCTCTGTACCTCACTCCCAGATGACTGTGGACGAATTCTGAAATAAAGCTTAGAGGCTTCCTGGAATATGACAATTTTTTCCCGACCCCATGAAAACCTATCCGGGAGTGCCACTTTAGGTTCCAGTCCAGCTGTCTGTTGTCAATAAACCTTAGACCATAGGTTTGATAACTCACAAGACAAACCCTGCAGCTGTCTTGCAAGACTAGCGATGGGATCCATGTCAGGATCAAAAAAATGTGAGGTCTGTGAAAATGTTATGCTATGATGATAAGGAAGTGGGGCCTCAAACTGTCCCTGGAACTGGGACTCTTTCCCAGGGGTACTCTTAAAAGTAGAGAGGCCCGAGTCTTCAACTTTACTATGCCCTTGTTTATGTCCTAAGCTGTCTCCTACCCCAGGAGGCCTGGGACAGATATGCTAGTGTAAATATACGTAAGACAAACAGGGATAATAAAAAGCAACTTACATACAAAAACACTCACTTTGGGTAGAGAGGAAAAAAAGGGAAGGATAGGAAGGTACAAACCACATGGGAATAGAATAATGGACAAAGCAGACACCTCAAAACAGCAGACAACAATCTCCAGCAGCAACTATGAATTTCAACTTCAGCACACCAACTCCAGCAAGCCTGGAAGCAAAACTTTCACAGGCAGGGATGAGAAGGTATGACCAAGTTTTATATAGAGAGAAAACAAGCATGTCAGGAGCAGCTGTGAGATGGAGCTGCATATCTCTAACCAGCATACAAAGAGTAGTTAACCTATTCAGCGGCAAAGGAAACAAAGTCAATTTAATATGAAGGACAAAACACACAAGCTAAATAGAAGACCTCAGATTCACAGTGCGTAAAGGTCCCTTAGCCCCAGATCTCCCAGGAGGAAGTGACACACTCATGACAATTTTGGTGCTGTGAAGAAAAGTCTGCAGTTACTCTACATGACTGCAGATTGCCGAATCATGGCAATTTGCGATGCACACACTGTCACAATTTCCCTGTAGTCCCTGACTGGACATGTGACTTTTATGTATGTAAGTTATATAGCATGATCATCTGTTGACTAGAGTCTACCCTCATTAATCTAGAACTCAAATGCCAAAAAAGCTGTGGAAAATTTAAAGAAAACAAGACTCTCTTAACTTTCAATTATATTTTATACAGTAGATGGTGGAATATTCAAAGTCTTTCCAATTTTACATTAAGCGACTTTTTTCTAAAATTGCTCTACAATTTTTAAACAGTTGTTCACAGATTGATAAACTTCTGACCATCTTTTTATACACAGTCATATAATTTAGTCTATTGATTTTCCATCTGTATTTCATTATAACCACTTACTTTTCAAGTCTTTTGCTAACCCTTCCCAACTTTTTTGAGATGTGTTGATGCCATAGATATCTAAATGAGATACTTTTTTGAACTGCAATGGAAAAATATCTAACGGTCAGCTTCTGATTTGTGTTCCATGCTTTGATGTGAATAAAATATGGCTATAAGACATTTCAAAATCATTGCAGTCTTGTTTTCTTTACTTTTTCCATAGCGTCTCAACTTTTTTGGAATTGAGGTTTTGCATCTAATAACTACACACTTTTCTTCTAAGCTTGGCAAACCGCTTAAAAAGTATGCAAAAAATGTTCTGGGCACATGCAACTTTACCAAATACCAATGATGCAGAGTCAAGGCCATATGTCTGTTTGGGTACTTTTTATTGAACATGCACTTGTTTTCAGGTTCCTAACTTCAACTCAGAGGCATATCTAGGGAGTGAGGCAGGGGGGGCAGCTGCCCCTGGACCAGCCGGCAGGACTGGCATCATGGGGCTGCGCGATGCGGGGGTCTGAGGTGTCTCCACGGTGGCTGCATTTTGCTGCCTCCGGACTGGGAGTTGGCCGTTTTCTTGACCCTGCTGTGGGAGGAAACCCGAGTACCCGGAAAGAAACCCACACAAACACGGGGAGAACATACAAACTCCTTGCAGATGTTGTCCTAGGTGGGATTCGAACCCAGGACTCCAGCGCTGCAAGGCTGTAGTGCTATCCACTGAGCCACCATGCTGCCCATTCTCACAGCAGCAAGACAATGATGAACTAAGGATCAAGGGACAGATCTGCCAAGGGAGCAGCGGTACACGTTTTGGGGGACTGTCCAGCAACTAAGACTTTCACCTGTGGATCGCAGAGCTCCCTGCCTTCACATGCCCCTACAACCTGGTAATATTGACCTCTAGCTAATACCTCTAAGCCTTGCACCATTATTGTTTCATTTTACTCTGACTGCAAATCCATTGTAATTCCGTTGTATAGCTTACTGTATATTTCTGCAATTATCTAGTGCGCCTTAAGGCAATTAAACCATAAAATTAATCTTGTGCTGATGCTTTTACTCTGATCACGAATCTTAGACTACCCAGTGGGTAACAGGACACCCTCCCCGGCGGCCATTTGCTCTAGGTGCAGTTCCCTTACTGACCTGAGAGACAAAGGGGGCGCCAGAGAGCTGTGCCTGTGTAGTTACGTCACATTGGTGGCGTGGAAGGACGGGGGTTGTCCTTCACATTTGGAGTACAATTGAAGCCCTGACTGCCAGGTCAAGGTGACATCAGCAGAGTGATCAGGTCATGTGATCACGCTGCTGACATCATTTGCTGCCGTGCAAACAAGACTGGTGGTAAGTGCTCCAGTGGAGCTGAAGACACCGAAGATTTAGTGAAACGGGGGTGTGTGGAAGATTTAGTGTAAAGGGGAAATATTTTATGATTTTGCGAGAGGGAGAAATTTGAGGGCTAAGTATTAGGAAAAAGGGGGTAGATGAGGAAACAGTATGAGGGTTGGATGGGTGCTGATACAGTAAGGTAAATGGGGATAGGTGCAGACAAAGAATGAGGAGTGAGCGAGGTGGGAATGTATGAGGAAATATTAAGAGAGGGAATGAGTGAAATTACATATAGTGACACAGAATGGCGAGCGAGAGAGGGGACAGGTGTAGACAAAGTATGAAGAGACGGGGATGGGTACAGACACACCATGGTGAGGGGATGAGTGTGAACACAGTATGGGACACGAGGGGGAGAATGTATGCAACTTATAGCCAAAACCTCCTCTTCTCTTCTACTGCTCAAGATAATTATATATATATATATATATATATATATATATAAGATATTATAAAATCATAGATATCATAAAAGATAGCTTATATATTCATAAAACCTCACAATAATGCCCCAATCTAGCACTCGAAGAAAATGTATGCTGACAGAGTATGAGGAGTGAGGGGAAGAATGTACATGAACACATTTTGGAGAGCAAGGGTGATGGGATGGGTGTTTCAAGTTCCAATTTAAAACAAACAACTTTACTGAGTTCTTTTCTCAGCTTGTCCAGTCTACACTTAGGTACAGCACAAGATTAATCACAAAGCATATTATTTTCTTTCCCTGTGCTGTCCCTCACTTCTTTAGGAATATCGCAGGGTTGTACTGCTGCCTCCGGTACCACAGCATTCTGTCTGACCAGTCTGACTATCTTTAGGAGTTCCCTGTCCATTTTGCCCCGGACATTTAGGCGTCTTCCTACATAGCTGACTGCCACCATGATGAAGCTGCCCTGTATTCCTTCACCTTACCTGTGACCATTGCTCTTAGACCCTGAATAAGCTGGGCTCCTTTTCTTAAACGCTGCTTGGCACAACAGCCCTGTCCAGGCCCTACTGACTAAATGCAGGAAATCCTTCTAACTTACCCCAGTTGGCCCCTCCTAACTTAACTAGTTCCTATCCTATGAATCTATCTTGTCCTATTGTATTCTATTGTGCCCCCCTCTAGTGGGCTAATCTAATTACTACACTTTCCCTATATCCATACAATACATATACATTTACAATACAAGAACACAAGTACATTAATTATAGCAGCATATTAAATACACATTACTTTTCACAGTATAACATATTAAACCATAACAGCTCTACCGGGACATAGAATATGAGCAATGGGAGTGGGGCACAAACTAGTCCTTGTACACCCCTTACATGTGTAAAAGATGGGAAAAGGTGTTAAACCACCTGCGCCTCCCCCATATGGGGAGCGGAAATACTGGACATGTGTAGTCTGCTCTCAACAGAATCCAATGTATAGGGAGACTTGCGCAGTGTGTGTGGTGCTCCCCACCTCTCACTACAGGGAGAAGGCATCATTGTTCCATGCCATGTCAGGCTGCACAAAAGGGGGAGGAATTCTCTGCTCCTTCTCCTTCTTTCACACCTCTCTCCTCATCCTCCTCCGCACAACTATCTCCTCCTCCTGCTTCCCTGTCATTCCCGTCTCCTCCTTCTTCATACCTCTCTCCTCCTTCTTCACTGTCACACCTCTCTCCTCCTTCCTCACACCTTTCTCCTCCTCCTTCTCTGTCACACCTCTCTCCTCTTTCCTCATACCTCTCTGCTCCTTCCTCACTCCTCTCTCCTCCTTCTTCCCTGTCACTACCGTCTCCTCCTTCCTCATACCTCTCTCCTCCTTCTTAACTCCTTTCTCCTCCTCCTTCTCTGTCACTCACTTCTCCTCCTTCCTCACACCTCTCTCCTTCTTCACTTCTTTATCCCCCTCCTTCTTTGTCACTCCCCTCTCTTCCTTCCTCACATCACCCTTCTCCTTCGTTACCGGCTGTGTCTCTGTTTCCAGTGCTTACAGCACAAGGCACCTTTTATGTTCCAAACACAGCACAGCCATTACCAGTTATGGTATCCAGAGAAAAAAGAGGTGAAAATCTTCCTACACTTAGTGCGGCAGGCAGCCCCAGACACAACAGCAGCAGAGAACGCAGCCAGGGATGCAAAGCAGAGGGGATGCAGCTGCATCAGCTGATGTTGAGGAACCTCAGTACCGATCAGAGCTGCCAACATTTATACCAACATGGAACTATAATCCTAATCCACTGCAGCCTCAGACAGGGGGGACATCCACACACAAAAAGGCAGCTTCTAAGTCCAAATATCAGCCCGTGCATGACTCCAGCACACAATATCATAACTACTCCTCTGATGGAGATGAAGAGGCGACATCATACATGCTCCCCCAGTACTAGGAAAAGAAACCCACAGGCACCGAGAAGGCAGGGGTAGACAGAGGCACTGCCCTTACACTATGTGCACTTCACCCCAAGTCAGGTGACCAGTATTCTGAATAATCTGCCAGAACCTGAAATGCACCCTATGCCATTTTACCATAGATGGCTCCAGACTTGCAGATGATGGAGGATGATTTCACACGCGATGTGCAATGACCAGCAATCAAAAAATCCTATGGTCCAGAAGTCTGCCACCTAGCCTGTCAGCCCAGAAAGCAGAACTGATAGCGCTGACAAAAGCCTGCCAGATTGCAAAAGGCAAAACTGTGAATACGAATTTGGACCCATCTGGGTTGCGAGGGAGTTCATCACGGCAAGCGGATCAACCGTGAAGCATAATTGAGCCATCAGAGACCTGCTGGATGCACTTCAACTTCCAAAAGTGGTGGCGATATTAAAAGTCAAAGCACATGGAAAACTGAACACAATAGCATGGCAGAAATGTCAACCAAGGAAGCAGCCAAAGGAAGACAATATGGAAAGGTGGGAGAGGTCGTAGAGCCGAACAGTTACTACATGATGGCTGACGACAAAAAACCTGATGAAATGACAGCCTGGGATCTGTTCAAGAAGTTGCAAGACCAAGCTGAAAATGGAGAAGGAAAACTGGATGCAGAAGGGAGCAACACATGAAGAAGGAAGAGTATACGCATTCGGCTGTCCCCTGAAAATGTAGACCGCCTAATTTTCATCAAAGTGAACAAGTTAGAGATCTCCATTGACTTTTACACCCCAGTTGCAGACAAGGCAGACTAGGCGATGGTGTCATTTTTAATGTCATTCATTGATCTCACATTATTGCAGTCTGACACCTTTGTCGTGGCTTCTGTGCCTGCTGTTGCTACTTCTGCAGATGTTACAAACATTGTTTTCAAATGTGGAGACTCCAAGATGCGTCTCTGTCTGGTGGATTACCTGTAGTGGAGAGTGTGTCAGAGGCCTATTATACTGTTTCTACTTTGTAGAAATTGATGCCTCTTTAGTGGTGTTTGACAATAATGTTTTGAAATGTGGAGACTCCAAGTAGGGTCTCTATCTTGTTGGTTGTCTTTGTAAGAAGTTCTCCCAGACAGGCAGGCCTGAATTTACTTTCACTTAACTATCTGTGTTACTTTCCTTACATTTTTCTACAAATAGTGCTGTATGAAACTGATGTTTGTGCCATCTGATTGTGACTGGAAAAAAAAATATTTGGAGGTGTTTCATGACTAGTGTTGAGCGATACGATACCGCAAGTATCGGGTATCGGCCGATATTAGCTCTATCGGACTTTCGATACTTAGTTCCGATATTTTCGTCTTATCGGATACCGGAATCGGATTTGTCACTGTCACTGTCAGTGTCCGTCGGTCGGGTCTGTCAGGAGTCAGCGGCACTTACCTGGCAGAAGATCTCCGGCTGTCACGGGCTGGACTGCTTGATGGCCGCCATCATCTTTCCCCGGCGGTCACATGCAGTTTCTCGCGATAACTGCAGTGACTGCTGGGTAATCCCGGCCGTAAAGCAGTCAGTCCGATGACGTCACCGCCGGGGAAGCAGGTAATCAGCTGTGCTGCGTCGAGATGACAGGCTCTGCCTGTCATTGCGATGTAGCAGAGCTGGATCGTCGTGGGACTGTCGTTACTATGGACTGCGTCGGACAGGTGGTATACTGTTGGTTTGTTTTTTTTCTTTTTTTACAGGAGATCGATGGCGTCGCAGGAATGAGAGTATAATAAAAGAAATGAAAACTTTGTTGTCTCTTTTATTTCATTAAAATACTTTTTTCTTGCTGTGTCTTTTTTTTATACATTTAAAAACTTTGGGATTAATAATGGATCGGTGTCTTATTGACACCTCTCCATTATTAACCGGGCTTATTCTCACCGTGCAATCAACGGTGACATTAACCCCTTATTACCCCACTTGCCACCGCTACAGGGCAGTGGGAAGAGCCGGGTAAAGTGCCACAATTGGCACATCTTTTGATGCGCCAAATGTGGGGCTGCTGTAGCCTGGTATTATCAGGCTGTTGAGGGCCAAAATCCATGGGCCTTGACAGTCTTTTAATACCAGGCCGCAGCAGTCTGCATTTTACTTGGCTGGTTAACAAAAATAGGGGGACACCTACGCCGTTTTTTTTTTCGAGGGGATCCCCTATTTTTGTTAACCAGCCAAGCTAAGCAGACTGCTGTGGCCTGGTATTATCAGGCTGGCAAGGTCCATGGATATTGGATCCTTACCAGCCTGAAAAACCAGGCCTCAGCAGTTTGCTTCATCTGGCTGGTTAACAAAAATAGGGGGGACCCCACGCCAAATTTTTTTCGAGGGGATCCCCTATTTTTGTTAACCAGCCAAGATATGCAGACTGCTGTGGCCTGGTATTATCAGGCTGGCAAGCAGGGTCGGACTGAGGCACCGGGACACCGGAGAAACCTACGGTGGGCCCCAGCTCCTGCGTGGTGGGCCCTGATTTGAAAGGATAGGTCGCGGGGCAGAGGGGGCGGTGGCCCCGGGGCCCGCGCTCTGAGGGGGCCCACCCGGAGCTACGATACAGTTACATTCTGCGGCAGAGCAGGGAGAATCGCTCTCCCTGCTCTGCCGCCCGGAAGCTATGGGGCCTGAACAGGCGTTGGGGGGGCCCGGTGCCAGCAGTGGGCCCCCCACCCGTCATCGGAGGGTCAGCTGTATCGGCATCCAGCCGATAAAGCTGACCGCATGGCGAGAGAAGGAGCGAGCGCTCCTTCTCTCCCATAATCCCCCTCTCAGCGTATTACAGCGGGCGCAATAACATCACCTGCCGGCGCCGCTGTCAGACGCTGAGAGGGAGAACAGTGAGCAGCACAGGAGCTGGGAGGTGAGTTTTTTTTTGATTTTTTTTTTAATGGGGGTGCAGTCGAGTCCTGGCTGGAGAAGTCGTCATGTCGGTGTGGGCCAGATGGAAAAGACATGAAAAGTGAACAATTCCATTAGAAAGAACATCAGCGGTAAGTCATTATCTGTACCTGTGCTGTAATCTATATGTTCTGTAGGACTGGTATTATTTAACACAGACCATATGGCGGTAATATCAATATTGGTCTTTTTATATATAGATTATTTTGGCCAACAGCGCGGTCATTTGCTGAGGTTCTCTGATGATGGGCCCTGTAATGTATGTAGTACAGTTCATATAGCGTCTTGTGCTTGGGTGCGATGAAAATACATGAGACACAGGTTTGATATAGAAGGTCTTGTATTACTTCATACAAGTGGCAAAAATAGTCACACAGTTTGCAGATACAGAAGTAGGAGACACAGCAGGCCAGAGTAACTTAAGCTCAGCAATCACTCTCCACAACTGGTTCAGGATCTTCTTCTCTGTTACCGTAAGTCCATGCAAACGTGGATCTTTCAAAGAGCAGGGTTCCAGAGTCCACAAGTGTTCCAAAGTTCCTCAGTAGGGAATAGCTGGAGTACAAAGTCCAAGGCTTCCAGGAGTCAGGTCACAGGCTCACTGCAGGCTTGATTCTGAAGCACTGATTGCTCAGCTGTGGCTGCTTAAGAAGCAAGAGGGAGAGAATCAGGGCGGGAACATGAAAGCTGGAAACTCCATATTGACTGAGGGCAAGATAGCTGCAGCAAGACAGAAAGCAAAATGGCTGACGGAAAAACTGAGTTTCAAGAACATGTACAAAGAACCTTACATTACTCCCCCCTTAGGGACAACCTCCGGATGGCCTCAGACCAGGCTTGTCTGGGTACCTCTGATGAAACTGGCGGAGCAAACGAGGAGCATTAACGTTATTGACTGGTTCCCATGAGTTGTCCTCCACTGGGTAGCCCTGCCATTTAATCAAATATTGTAACTGATTTCTGTATAACCTGGAATCTAGAATCCTTTCCACCACAAATTCTTCCTGACCGTCGACTAGCACTGGGTCAGGGCAAGGAGAAGAACGTCCAGGAAACGTATTGGGTGTTGCAGCCTTTAGTAGGGATACATGAAAGACAGGGTGGATTCTCATAGTTCTGGGCAGTTGAAGACGACAAGCAACGGCACTTATAATCTTACTGATTTTATAGGGTCCAATGTACTTATGTCCCAACTTAGACGATGGAATCCTTAACTTAAGATTTCTGGTTGACAGCCAGACCAGGTCTCCTACCTTGAAAGCTGGTGCAGGTTTACGAAATTTATCTGCTGCTTTCTTGTACCTTTCCTGAGCCAATTCCAGATTCTCCTTTAGAAGATCCATATTCTTCTGTAAAGACGTGATTCTTTCAGCCACTGCTGGCAAAGGCGTTTCTATGGGAAATCGTGGAAGAATGTTAGGATGATAACCTAAATTGGAGTAAAAAGGAGACTGCTTAGTGGAGGCGCTCTGAGAGTTGTTATAAGAGAACTCAGCCAATGGAAGTAGATCCACCCAATCATCCTGTAGGTGGCAGATAAAGCAGCGGAGATACTGCTCCAGGGTTTGATTGGTTCGTTCTGTCTGTCCATTAGTCTGGGGATGAAAAGCAGAAGAAAGGTTTACTTTAATGTCCAATGCGGCACAGAAATTCTGCCAAAACCTTGAAGTGAATTGCACCCCTCGATCCGAAATAACCTCATCCGGTACTCCATGTAAACGAAACACATTCTTAATCATCAAATCTGATGTCTGTTTTGCAGTGGGTAAGCCGACACAAGGAATAAAATGAGCTGCCTTTGTTAAACGATCAACCACCACTAGAATGGTGTTCTTCCCTTGAGAGGTTGGTAACTCCACAATGAAATCCATAGAAATGGATCCCCATGGGCGGGACGGGGTGGGAAGAGGTTGTAACAGACCAGTTGGTGAGGAGCGAGGTGTCTTGCATCTTGCACAGACTTCACATGAAGTGACATAGTTCAAAACATCTTTCCTGCAAGTGGGCCACCAAAAGAAACGAGAAAGAAATTCCTGTGTCTTAGAATTCCTCTATGCCCAGCTATCTTGGAATCGTGGATGAGTTGCAGTACTCTCAATCTGACTGTTTCAGGAATATACAGACGTTGTCCCTGAATCCATACACCATTCTTAAAAACAAGACTTACGTCCCTTGGAGGTTGTGCCAACAAAGAATCCGCATGGTATGCTTCCTTGATGTCCTTAAGTAGGTCTTGATTATGAATCACTCCAGGAATCTAGAGTCAGGAAGAATAGTCTTAGGAGGAGCAAGTGGACGGATCTCTGCTGAATGAATCCTAGAGAGTGCATCAGCCTTTCCATTGCGCGATCCTGGTCTATAAGAAATGACAAAATTAAATTGGTTTAAGAAAAGATTCCAGCGAGCCTGGCGAGGAGTCAGGCATTTAGCCGACCTGATAAACTCAAGGTTACGATGGTCTGTCAGGACGACTATTTGCTGTGCAGCTCCCTGAAGAAGGTGTCTCCATTCTTTGAAGGCGGCAAT
The DNA here is from genome assembly GCA_033576555.1 of Oophaga sylvatica. Lineage (NCBI taxonomy): Eukaryota > Metazoa > Chordata > Amphibia > Anura > Dendrobatidae > Oophaga > Oophaga sylvatica. Next base: position 171,418,523 of record JARQOD010000007.1, on the reverse strand, counting down.
AATGGCCAACAACTCTCTATTGCCCACATCGTAGTTCCTCTCAGCCGAAGACAACTGCTGGGAAAAGAAGGCACAGGGATGCAAGACATTCTTCTCACCTGTTCTCTGAGAGAGTATAGCTCCAACGGCACAGTCTGAAGCATCCACCTCTATTATGAAGACAAGTTCGGGGTTGGGATGTACTAAGATAGGTGCGGTGGTAAATTTATCTTTTAGACGGGAAAATGCTTCCTGGGCTTGGGGAGTCCAGGAGAACCTAGACTCTTTCCGGGTAAGTTGGGTGATAGGTGACACTACCTCAGAGAAATTCCTAATGAAACGTCTATAGAAGTTGGCAAACCCGATGAAGCGCTGCACCTCCTTCACATTTCTAGGAATTGGCCAATCCTTGATGGCTTGGGTCTTGCTTCCATCCATACTAATTCCTTGTGTAGACAGTACATACCCCAGAAATTGAATTTCGGTCCTATGGAATTCACACTTTTCAAGTTTGATGTAAAGATGATTTCGTCTTAGACGTTCTAAGACCATTCTCACATGTCCATGATGTTCCTCTGTGGAGTTAGAAAAAATTAGAATATCATCCAAATAAATCACCACGAATGTATCTAGAAGATCCCTGAAGATGTCATTCACCAACTGTTGAAAAGTGGCTGGGGCGGTACTCAGACCAAAAGGCATAACTAGATACTCAAAGTGTCCATAGCGTGACCTGAATGCAGTCTTCCATTCATCCCCAGGTCTAATACGGACCAAGTTATAGGCCCCACGGAGATCCAGTTTAGAGAAAATTTTGGCATGCCGCACTCTCTCCAATAACTCAGGGATTAAAGGCAAAGGATAACGGTTTCTAATAGTAACCTTATTGAGTTCCCTATAGTCTATGCAGGGTCTCAGAGATCCATCTTTCTTTTTCACAAAAAGATGGGTGCACCTGCAGGAGATGAAGAGGGGCGTATGAAGCCCTTGGCTAGATTTTCGTCTATGTAATCCTTTAAAGCCTTTAGTTCGGGCCCCGCCAGGGGGTAGATCTTACCAAAAGGTATCTCTGCTCCAGGCAATAATTCAATTGGACAATCATATGGACGGTGAGGGGGAAGCTGGTCAGCGTTCTTCTTGTCACATAAATCCACATAGTCCTGGTATACAGCTGGTAGTTCAGGGACTGACATGGTTCCTTTAGGAACAGAGCAAGCCGAAACTTCTGGACTCATCTTTTTCTCTGGAAAGTGTAATTCCTTGGTCTCCCAGTTAATGGTAGGATTCTGAGCCTGCAGCCATGGTAGCCCTAGAATAATGGGAAAGTGGGGAGAAGATATAAGCATAAAGGACAGTTTCTCTTGATGATCTTTACCCATAAGGACCTTCAAAGGCTCCGTTTCCTGATCCACTGGTCCAGAGGTCAGCAGGGAGCCATCCACAGTTTCCATCTGTACTGGAGTAGCCTTCTTCACTGAACGTATCCCCTGTTTCAGAGCAAAGGAGACATCCATAAAATTTCCACTTGCCCCTGAGTCGATCATAGCAGAGCTAGACACCCAGACTGAGTCAACCCAGAGTTTGATGGAAAGGAAGCAATGAGAATTGTTTTTCTTACAACTCAGCTGGGACACCGCTGAGGAAAGTTGAAAAATTGCAGCGTTTACACAGTCATCGTCCTCAGAAGTAACGGAGTTTAAGTCCGAGAAATCAATATCTGTTGCTGCAGGTCTCTCTGGAGCCTGAGGCTCGGACCTGACAGATCTCCTCTCGCAACATTCACAGTGAATGAGTGCTGCAGTAGTCCTACGAGAACGGCTGGGGCAGTTTATAATGAAGTGCCCTGACTTACCACAATAGAAACATAGATTTTCCTTAAAACGATGTTCTTTGCGTGCATCACTAACCCGTCGTTGTAAAGAGTCCACCTGCATGGGTTCAGGTTCAGGTTCCCGTGTGATCCTACTCAAAGGTTCCTTAGCTGGGAGGAAGGTAGGAAAAGGTTAGTGTGATTGCTTTCGAACCATCTTTCTTGCCTGCGTTCAGTCAGACGAGCATCAATACGGATGCAGTAGTTAATAAAGTCACCTAACGCAGTGGGAGGGTCGGCACGAGCAAGTTCGTCCTTAATCAGTGGAGACAACCCTTTTCGAAAAATAGATTTTTTGGCGGAACTGTCCCAAGTGGTATCAAGGGCCCATCTCCTGAAATCCAAGGCATATTCGGCTACCGAGCGCTTACCTTGGCGCAAAGTTAACATGGCTGCTTCAGCTGTTGCACCTCGATTGGGGTCATCAAACACCTGCCCCATGGCTGAAATGAAAGCATCAAGATGATCCAAACATTCATCCTCAGTCTCAATCAGAGGGTTTGCCCACATCAAAGCTTTGTTGGTAAGCAACATAATTATAGTAAGTACTTTAGATCGTTCAGTGGGAAATTGTGAAGCATGTGCAGAAAAAAAAGATTGCATTGGTTAATAAATCCCCTGAATTTCTCACGTTCACCACCAAAACAAAAAGGGGGCAACTTGGGAATCCCAGAACTCGGGGCTACGGCAGGAGCCTGGACTCGCTCCTCTAGAACCTCAATCCTGGCTCGCAAATCCTGGGCAGTCTGTCCAAACACCTGCAAATTGTGATTAGTAAGGTCCTGTAGATTTGCAAAACGGGTCTTTATAGACTGTAAATCTACAAGGATATTATCAGTCACTCCGCAAAGTTCCTTTATGCGGGCCTCCATCTTCCATTTCTCTTAAGACAGGAGTACTGGAAGGAGAAGAGAAAAAGAGAAAAGAAAAAAAAAACAATAGTGTTTACCTGTGGTAACACTGCAGAGGAAAAAAAATAAGGGAATTGCTCACCTGGAATGGTTGTGAGAAGTCACAACCACTGTCATCACAGAAAGTACAACTGGACATCTGATATCCACAGTTACAGCAGACACAGCCTTCCCAGACCCAGCAGACACTAACGTTTGGCTTCAGAATCTTGTAATGTATGTAGTACAGTTCATATAGCGTCTTGTGCTTGGGTGCGATGAAAATACATGAGACACAGGTTTGATATAGAAGGTCTTGTATTACTTCATACAAGTGGCAAAAATAGTCACACAGTTTGCAGATACAGAAGCAGGAGACACAGCAGGCCAGAGTAACTTAAGCTCAGCAATCACTCTCCACAACTGGTTCAGGATCTTCTTCTCTGTTACCGTAAGTCCATGCAAACGTGGATCTTTCAAAGAGCAGGGTTCCAGAGTCCACAAGTGTTCCAAAGTTCCTCAGTAGGGAATAGCTGGAGTACAAAGTCCAAGGCTTCCAGGAGTCAGGTCACAGGCTCACTGCAGGCTTGATTCTGAAGCACTGATTGCTCAGCTGTGGCTGCTTAAGAAGCAAGAGGGAGAGAATCAGGGCGGGAACATGAAAGCTGGAAACTCCATATTGACTGAGGGCAAGATAGCTGCAGCAAGACAGAAAGCAAAATGGCTGACGGAAAAACTGAGTTTCAAGAACATGTACAAAGAACCTTACAGGCCCACTCAGAAGTTTTGCCCCCACTAAACCAAAACCCTAGCTACGCCTATGGCTCTCTCTCTAGTCTTTCTTTCTCGCTCTCTGTTCTTTCCTTCTCGCTCTCTGTTCTTTTTTCTCTCTGTTCTTTCTTTCTCTCTTTTCTTTCTTTCCTCTCTTTCTTTCTCTGTTTGTTCTTTCTCTCTCGCTGCTCTTTCTTTCTTTTCCTCAGTACCAGCCACTGTGCCCTCATTACCAGTCAGTGTGATCAGCAGTGCTAAATGGTTACGCTTGGGGCGAGGATATGGGTGTGATTAGCTGTGAAATGGGTGTTGTCGGGGCGTGGCCTAAAATTTTCAGCGGCGCGCAACACGCGCCGCAGCCTTTAATCCTCTTTCCTGTCTTCCAAATTTGGGAGGTATGCTGTATGACCTCCCTACAACTTCTGGCCATGCTCCTGATGAGCGCGACGGATGGTCTCGTGAGGGATCTCCTCCCACACCTGGACTAAAGCATCCACCAACTCCTGGACAGTCTGTGGTGCAACGTGGCATGGCCTAAAATTTTCTGCAGCATGCACAGCGTGCCACAGCCTTTGTCCCTCTTTCTCTTATTCAAAGGTTGGGAAGTATGATGTTGGGCCGCAAGAATATATTTTCTCTGGTGGGCCCAAGGTACTCCAGTCCGACGCTGCTGGCAAGGTCCATGTATGTTGGCTCCTTAACAGCCTTAAATACCATGCCTCAGCAGCAGGGGCGTACATATAAATCATGGGGCCCCATAGCAAAAGTCTGAATGTCCCCCACCCCCCCAAAAAAAAAACCCAGAGGCATTTGTAAATGTAAAGTGCCAGCACAGTGAGGGAAGTTGAGTCGCACAGAGACAGGGGTTTTGGGGGTACTCGGCACCGATCACGTCGACTTCTATGGGGGATGTCACGAGTAGCACAGCTCGGTCCGTGACCTGGGCGATCACTGGAATGTGGGATATTTCCAGGGGATGATAGAATGTTCGTGTAGTTTGTCGTGACGCCACCTGTAGTACCTGGTGCAATGGTGATGAGTGATGTAGCAGAGTGGAGTATGCGACGTAGTAAGAAAGCAGGAAAGGAAACAATTCTTACTACAAAGACATGCAGCATAAGGCTGCCTCAACCCCTCCCATCCAACTAGCTACACCCTGTTCTAACCAGCCTGAGCTAGACCATCCCATTGGGTCTGCCTACACTCAGCTGGCATAGTGTACTGTTGAATGCAGTGGTTGGAGTCAATGGGGTGTTTCCTCCTTACCTGAGAGTAAGTTGTCACACCGCTGGGTGCGATGCAACATCTCTGTGGCGACTGGACCCTCGGGTGCTTCTGTCTTTTCACAAATGCCGGCTTTACCCGGCAATTGAATCAGAGGCTATTTTACTATGTAGAAGTGAATAAACTATAAATATATGTATATATATATATGTCACAATGACATGTATATATATATATATATGTATTCTAAGTGTGTATATTTTGTGTTTACAAGGAAAGAAAGTGTTTTTTTAGTTGCGATATTTTGTTCCCATAGACTTACATGGGACTTCCGGTATCGGAATCGGATATCGCCGATATTTAGTGATATCGGCGATACCATTCCGATCCGATATTTTTAGATATCGAGCAGTATCGCTCAACACTATTCATGACGTATCCGGGCTTCCAGCTAAGAAGGCTAAAACTGCTCCCTTAACCACCAGGTCCTTATTGAAACTTCAATTCAAATTTATTTTAAATGGTGGCCCAGACCCTGATACCTCATGTGTAGCCCATGGCTGACTGCTTCTGTGCCATTAGAAAAGGTTCTACTGTGGGTCAATTGATCAATCAACTACCTGGGTTACTTACCTTACATTTTCTACCAATAGTACTGTATGAAACTGATGTTTGTGCCATCTGACTGTGCTGTAAAAAAAAATATTGGAGGTGTTGCATGAGGTATCAGGGCTCACAGCTAAGAAGGATTACAGCACTCCCTTAACCACCAGGTCCTCAATGAAACTTCAATTCAAAGCTGCAAATGCTAGCCCAGACCCTGATACCTCATGACTGCTTCTGTGCCATTTGCAAATTTCTACTGTGGGTTAATTGATGCCACTTTTCATGATGCCCTAATTTTAACTGTTTGCTAAGCTTTTTGTCACCCCTTAAGGTGTTGTGTATACGTTTGGTTTTAGCCTCCCATTGAATTTAATATGGTTCGGGTACGTTCATCGAACTGTTCTGCGAACATCAAAATGAGTTTGCTCATCTCTACTTATCAGCATTTAACTGTGTATCTGATCAGTTTGGTATCGCCCTGCACACTACAGCACTCATCTCTAGTCTTTTATGGAGGTTCTGCTTTTCTGGCTCCTCAAGGGCTCTGCCAATATGACATGGCATCCTCAAACCAGTCCAGCAAAATCTGAACTCCAGTATGGCACTTCTAAGCTTTTCACTGTGCCTCTGAAGCGGGGCCCGGGCACGCATATCTGTGTCTGCTGTGGGCCAGAACTTAGTTCTGATTGCCCGCAACCCCTCTTCTAACCAGAAAGGAGAGTGGAGTGTGCTGTGTGATGGAGTTTATTCAGTACTCACTTTTTTCTTCAATAGTCTTTGTTACCTCTTTGTCCTTGGGACCGGTTCCGGCTATAAACAAGACAGGAGACCTTGGGTGTGGGTTAACAGGATACTAGAAAAAATTGGAGTCTGGTTCAACAGGCCTGGGTTTTCCTTTTCTTTTTACTTTTCAAAACAAATTATAGTGCATACAAAAGAAAATTTTCATGGTTGACATGAAGCATTCGATGCGTTTCGACTGCACTAAGCAGTCTTACTCATGCACCAAGCATGCACTCATGCACCAAGCAGTCTTAGTGCAGTCAAAACACGTTGACTGGGTGATATCGACCATGAAAATTTTCTTTTGCATGCACTATAATTTCTTTTGAAAAATAAAAAAGAAAAGGAAAATCCAGTCTTGTTGAGCCGGACTCCAAATTTTTTCTATTATCCTTGATGTGAAGCCAGGGCCGGTGTCTGAGCCCCAGGTGGATGAGCATAGAGCAACTGGGTGAGCTGGAATTAAGTTTTTATCTGGGTTAACAGGTTTGACTTTACTGTGCATTTTGCTCAGTCCTTGTCCCCATCCTGTCCTGAGACTCACCAACTTCACCTCACTCTGTGACCCAGCTGACATCTTCCTCTTCAGGGAAGCAGAGGTATGACTATCTACACCTCTTGCAAACCTTAGGATCAAGACTGTCCAGGCATGACTGAAGCTGTGTCTTTGTTCTTCTAGGAAACTAATACTGACCAAGCACTCACAGCTCTGTTGCATCTACTTCTTAGAAACTGTTTGCCTGTCTGATCATCCTGCCCTTCTCCCCACTCCACTCTCCTTCACTGAACTTAAACCTGTGCGGTGTGAGTCATGGACTCCAACTATGCTGTCTGGGTGACAGCCTGCAACTGGCCTTGTACTTCGTTGAGTATCAGGCTCTAACTAACTATAACCCAGAAAACATTTTCTACCCCTCCCAATTGATGATACTTTCCCAATGTTAAAGGGAATCTGTCACCTATTTTTTCCCCTATGAGATGCGGCCATCAGGGGCTTATCTACAGCATTCTGTAATGCTGTAGATAAGCCCCCAATGTAACCTGAAAGCCTTCTCCTGCTCGCAGCTCCCCTCTCTCACAGCCTCCACAGCAGCGGCACATGTTTGTTTTGGGTGTTGTCTGCAATCTGCCTCCAAACAAATTAGCATATTCACGTAGTATTAGCTTATGCCATGTGGACATTCGGTCGCACTATTTATTATTTTTTATGGTTGACCTTTGCCTGAATTTGCTTATTAGAGTAGTGTCTTTGGTTGCATTATAGTCAATTTGAGGCAAATGCAAATATTACACTTCTCTTTGTTACTTTTCTGGTGTGACTTGACTAAACTAATTTTTCTATCTGTATCACATTAGCTACACCTTATGTCTTGTTGTGCAGCAAGCTTCACCTGGTTTTCTAATTTTGGTGCAACCACATCAAGCTAAAGTACTCCAGGTGGTGACTTTACACCTGGTGTCAGTCATGTAAATATTGTTGGTATATATTTTACATCGGATATTATTTGTATGCCGCTTCATTCTCATTTTCATTATTGAGTATCAATTTGGAGGTGTGTTTATAACATTATAGTGTGCATTTATTACTTTATAGTATATTTCTGATGGGAGGGCTGGTCAGTGGCCTTATCATGGGCTTGTTTTGTCACAATTAATGTGTTTTTTATGTCCATGTTTTTAATGAATATTCACTTTTTTGGAGTATTTTTTGTATTTTCAAAAAAAATTCATTGCTTTTTACTACTTAAGTGATCCCCAGAATTTGTATGCTTCTTTTTCTCATGTTGTCACCTCTCACTCGTTATGACCAAGACCAGTTTACGAGAAATGGAAGAGTGTGAATGTCTGATGAAGGAACTCTCGCCCGTGGAATGGCAAGCTAATGGAGAGGGGGAGTGAAAGTAGGACGACCTGGTTGTGGGTACCTGCGCCGCGCCAGGTCCAAAACTTGTCGAGGCTGTGTCTCCTGTTTCCCGGGGGAAGAAATAGGAGACTGGAAAGGCCCCATGACCCAGAATGAGGGGGCATGATTAGTCAGAAAACCTGGCCGGAAGCTGAGGTAGAATGTACGCAAAGCTGCAGAGAGGCCCCTGCCGTCAGTGGGTGAGCTGCAAGACAGGCAGCGTGCTTCGGACCCGAACCGCCGATGCTGCGATGGACTGCAGCAGACAGACCCGATGGCCTAGAGACAGTTTTGGCGCTGGCAGCGTGCAGCAGAATGAGAGGAGTGCTTTGTCCCCAGAGCATCTGTGCTGCGCCGGCCTGCGTCCATTAACTCCCACCGCAACCAGCAGGGACTTGAGAAAGAGAAAGGCGTAAGTTGCCCAGTGACTACCAGAGAGCAAGATGCTGTACGTTCTGTGTCCGTGAGTACAGCGCACGTGCCACAAAAGAAAACCAGGGCACGGGACAGACACTTGCACCCTGATTTGCCAGTTGATATTTGCCGGTCTACGTTGGACCCAGACAGCGCTGCGGCCTTAATTGACTCAGCCGCATCAACTTATGAACTAGAGGCTCAATGGAAGGTACTGGAGACCAACCTTTGCTGCCAGAAGATGGATCCTCATTTCCTACAGGACCTTCTTGGATAAGTATCGCGCCAGACGTTGTTGGCGCTATTGACTTTCCAGCCTAAGTCACACACTGAGGAACTTCTTCCGTTACCTGATTCATTGTTCTTTGACTCTGCATATCCTTTGCAATTTGAACCATTTTATTCCCTCATTTAACTGTTTACCTCCCTGCATGAAGTTTCCCATTGTTAAAGTTGTTAACCCTTGCTCTGCCTCCTGTACGTCACTAGACAGCTAAAAATTTTCCATATTTTGGCTGACAGAATCATGTGAGAGGGAATTCCATGCAAAATAGAACAAATTTTATTGATACAACCAACCAATATGGGAAGCATAATAATCAAAGCGTCATAAACATAACGTTTCGACTCTCCCGAGTCTTTTTCAAACGCCGCTATGTGAAAAAAGATAACAAAATAAGGTTGAAATACACAACAAAGATAACAAATCAACGTAAAAACAATATAAAAAAGAAAACATTTCACCAGTGTGATATAATGTAAACATTTCACCAATTTTATATAATGGAAAGTGCATGTACCATGGAGACTAACAAGCACCAACCGTATGCCGAAAGTAAAGAGGGTGAATAATAAAGTGGTGATTGGAATAAACCCAAGGTATGAGTATAGCTGGAAGAATCATGAAGTTAGAAACAATATAGGACCATTATACCTGAAAAATTGCTTCAGACGGAGTTTATTTTAAAGAGGCAATTAATGCATTGCTAGACAAAAGGAAATTAGTAACAAGTTAGTTTAGATGAACTGCTGTAGAGGTTAAACACTGGTGAGAGGTATGTATGGCGATAAATACCTGTAGCAATCGAATAGCCCAGAGTCAAAATTAGGAAGAGATGTCTCCCCAAGGTGAGACCTGGGGTGTAAACATGTAGGTAGAGTAGGGGATTAGAGAAAGAAAATGAAGATGAAGAGGAAACTAATGAACTAAATTATATACAACATAATTACCTGGATGGTTGTAAGATAAAGAGGCGATTAGGAACTTTCAAGCTGAAAGGTGTAAAGTCTGTACAGGATAAAAATAAAGAAATATATGGAAATACCTGGTAACAAAGGTTGTAAAAAGGGAGTAAAAAAAGAATAAAAAGGGAGTAAAAAGAGAAGAATAATGGGTTATACTGTGGGTATATTCGTTAAGAAGAGTGGGCACTATCACCTAAGAAGAGGTTAAATGTATTATCAAGAGTACTGACAGGCCCCGGGATCGGAGCTGCGGAAGCAGAGAATATTAAGCAAGCCGGCAGAGGAATAATTCAGAAATTATGCCGGCTTGCTTAATATTCTCTGCTTCCGCAGCTCCGATCCCGGGGCCTGTCAGTACTCTTGATAATACATTTAACCTCTTCTTAGGTGATAGTGCCCACTCTTCTTAACGAATATACCCACAGTATAACCCATTATTCTTCTCTTTTTACTCCCTTTTTATTCTTTTTTTACTCCCTTTTTACAACCTTTGTTACCAGGTATTTCCATATATTTCTTTATTTTTATCCTGTACAGACTTTACACCTTTCAGCTTGAAAGTTCCTAATCGCCTCTTTATCTTACAACCATCCAGGTAATTATGTTGTATATAATTTAGTTCATTAGTTTCCTCTTCATCTTCATTTTCTTTCTCTAATCCCCTACTCTACCTACATGTTTACACCCCAGGTCTCACCTTGGGGAGACATCTCTTCCTAATTTTGACTCTGGGCTATTCGATTGCTACAGGTATTTATCGCCATACATACCTCTCACCAGTGTTTAACCTCTACAGCAGTTCATCTAAACTAACTTGTTACTAATTTCCTTTTGTCTAGCAATGCATTAATTGCCTCTTTAAAATAAACTCCGTCTGAAGCAATTTTTCAGGTATAATGGTCCTATATTGTTTCTAACTTCATGATTCTTCCAGCTATACTCATACCTTGGGTTTATTCCAATCACCACTTTATTATTCACCCTCTTTACTTTCGGCATACGGTTGGTGCTTGTTAGTCTCCATGGTACATGCACTTTCCATTATATAAAATTGGTGAAATGTTTACATTATATCACACTGGTGAAATGTTTTCTTTTTTATATTGTTTTTACGTTGATTTGTTATCTTTGTTGTGTATTTCAACCTTATTTTGTTATCTTTTTTCACATAGCGGCGTTTGAAAAAGACTCGGGAGAGTCGAAACGTTATGTTTATGACGCTTTGATTATTATGCTTCCCATATTGGTTGGTTGTATCAATAAAATTTGTTCTATTTTGCATGGAATTCCCTCTTGAGTGTGCAGTGCTATTTATATTACTAGTTCGGGATTTATTCCATGACACTAGCACCTCGCCACTATTAGATTCGAGTGCACAACAATAATCTTCTATTAGAATCATGTGAGAGCTTGTTTTTTGCAGGACGAGCTGACGTTTTTATTGGTACCATTAGTGGGCACTTGACATTTTTTGATCCTTTACTATTCTGATTTATGGGAGACAGAAAAAAAACAAAAACCAACAATTCAGGAATTGCTTTTTGTTTTGTTTTTTTTATACCATTGCGCATGTAGTAAAATTGGTAAGACAGCTTCATTCTTCAGGTCAGTATGATTACAGCAATGCCTAATTTACAGGTGCTTCTCACAAAATTAGAATATCAAAAAGTTAATTTATTTCAGCTCTTCAATACAAAAAGTAAAACTCATATATTGTAGAGTCATTACAAACAGAGTGATCTTTTTCAATTATTTATTTCTGTTAATGTTGATGATTATGGCTTACAGCTAGTGATAAGCGAATATGCTCATTGCTCGGGTTTTCCCAAGCACACTCGGGTGATCTCAAAGTATTTGGGAGTGCTCGGAGATTTAGTTTTTGTGATGTTGTTACTATATCTGTGATTGGTTTGCTGTTATTCTTGTTTCAGTTTCTGCCTAGTAACAATGATGTAATAGGGAGGAGGAGACAAGGCAGGAGCAGGAAGTGCTGGGTAAGGGGAGCAGGAGAGACGAACGAAAATAAAGTATGGCTGTTTAAACCTACCATCCAGCATCTCTGTGTGGCCTTCTGGAGTTCCCTTCATCTGCACAACAACACCACAACTGGCGACGAGGAAGCGTTCATCATTAGCTAAAGGTATTTCAGCTCTACAACAATGGCCTGTTTACCTGCCTTCCCTGCTTTTGATGTGCATCAGTCCCCAGCTAACCTAGCAGCATGTTGGGAGAAATGGCTGAAGCGTTTTGATATATTCCTACAAGCCATGAACATATCAGATGATACCAGGAAGAAAGCCATGCTATTACATTATGCAGGGGAACAAGTCTATGATATCTTCACTACTCTGCCTAATACAGGAGAAGATAAAGACTATGAGCTCAGTAAGGCAGCATTAAGCAAGTATTTCTCCCCACACAGAAATGCAGCATTTGAAATCTTCAAGTTTAGACAATTAAAGCAGTTAGCAACAGAAAGCATTGATGAATATCATGTCCGACTACGGCACCTTGCAGCTTACTGTGAATTTACAGATGTCGACAAAGAGATCCAAATGCAGATTTTACAAGGCTGCATCTCCTCTAAGTTATGGAGACAAGCACTCAGAGATCCCACCATGACTTTAGCAAAACTGCTTGAAACAGCACGTGTAAATGATACCGCCGAAAAACAAGCTAAACTCATAGAGAACATTGAGTGCGAGGCGGAAGCACCATCTTGTATAGCAAAGCTGACACAGAGACCGCCTGTGCCTCGTATGCAGGGGCAACTTGCTACAACTGCGGAGGGTCGTATCCTCACCAGAATGTCTGCCCAGCAAAAGGGGGGACCTGCCATAATTGTGGAAAACAAAACCATTTTGCAAAAGTGTGTAGATCCAAACCACAATCCCCTCATTCCACAGTACAACCCAGGTCACAGAAAATCCAAACGCTGCAGCTTACTGACGAGCCTCACAGTACTTATCTATTCTCAGTGACTGCAGAGGGATCTCAAACACTGCACGCACTTACCAGTCCAAGGCGACTTATCCTGATAAATGGTAGTCTGGTGGAAGCCCTAGTAGACACGGGGGCATCAGTAAACGTCATCAGCCGTGCAGTCTATAGCCAACTCCCGAACAGACCTGCTCTACAAAGCACTAGCTTAAAGATTTTTCCTTATAGTTCAGCATCTGCACTACCCCTGTGTGGCAAATTTCAGTCATAACTTGCAACTGACGGGAAGTCCATCACCGACACTGTATATGTAGTAGAGTGCTCCTCAGACACGCTTCTCAGCTGCAGGAGTGCTATATCTCTGGGTCTGGTCAACCTGGTCAATAGCGTCACAGGTCCTTCGGCCCAACACATCATGCAGAGATACCCCAATCTCTTTAAAGGTCTCGGTAAGCTAAAAGACGTTCAGATAAAATTGCATATTGACCAGTCAATACAGCCGTCTGTTCAACCTCACAGGCGCATCCCATTTCATGTCCGCAAACTTGTGGAGCAAGAACTGCAGGATCTGGAAGCGTCTGATGTTGTTGAACGAGTTGAAGGCCCGACTCCTTGGGTATCGCCCATTGTTGTTGCACCAAAACCAAAGCAGCCTGGTAAAATCCGGCTATGTGTGGATATGTGGCATGCCAATTTGGCTATTCAAAGAGAAAGGCACATCACGCCCATTATTGATGACATTATCACAGACCTGAATGGTGCAAAAGTATTTTCTAAAATTGATTTAAAATCAGGTTATCATCAACTTGAGTTGCATCCAGATTCCAGGTACATTACAACTTTTAGTACCCATGTGGACTTACGACGATTCAAGAGGTTGAACTTTGGTATCTCATCTGCGGCAGAAATATTTCAGAACGTTATCAGTCAGGTTCTATCTGGAATAGCAGGAGTTCTAAACGTCAGTGATGACATTCTTATATATGGTACAACCCAAGAGGAGCATGACAGTCACTTAGAGCAAGTGTTTCAGAGACTCCAAGCCTGCAATCTAACTGTCAATCCGTCAAAATGTGAGTTTAACCAAAAGTCATTAAGCTTCTTTGGATATATCTTTTCGGAGCAAGGAGTTTCAGCAGATCCTCAGAAAGTTGCTGCCATAAAGTCAGCTAGCCAACCTCAAAATGTGTCAGAGGTTCGCAGTTTTCTAGGACTAGTCATGTACTGTGGGCGATTTATGCCTGATCTGGCCACGATCTCCGAACCCCTGCGACTACTCACGAAAAAAGACACTCCTTGGACATGGACTACTGAACACCAAGCAGCATTCGATTCCATGAAGTCCGGTCTGACTGGCGACACCGTCATGGCCTAATTTGACCCTCTAAAGTCCACAGAGCTGATCGTGGACGCTAGTCCGGTGGGTCTGGGTGCAATTATCACACAAGTGTCCAAAGAAGGCAACTGTAATGTATGTAGTACAGTTCATATAGCGTCTTGTGCTTGGGTGCGATGAAAATACATGAGACACAGGTTTGATATAGAAGGTCTTGTATTACTTCATACAAGTGGCAAAAATAGTCACACAGTTTGCAGATACAGAAGCAGGAGACACAGCAGGCCAGAGTAACTTAAGCTCAGCAATCACTCTCCACAACTGGTTCAGGATCTTCTTCTCTGTTACCGTAAGTCCATGCAAACGTGGATCTTTCAAAGAGCAGGGTTCCAGAGTCCACAAGTGTTCCAAAGTTCCTCAGTAGGGAATAGCTGGAGTACAAAGTCCAAGGCTTCCAGGAATCAGGTCACAGGCTCACTGCAGGCTTGATTCTGAAGCACTGATTGCTCAGCTGTGGCTGCTTAAGAAGCAAGAGGGAGAGAATCAGGGCGGGAACATGAAAGCTGGAAACTCCATATTGACTGAGGGCAAGATAGCTGCAGCAAGACAGAAAGCAAAATGGCTGACGGAAAAACTGAGTTTCAAGAACATGTACAAAGAACCTTACATTACTCCCCCCTTAGGGACAACCTCCGGATGGCCTCAGACCAGGCTTGTCTGGGTACCTCTGATGAAACTGGCGGAGCAAACGAGGAGCATTAACGTTATTGACTGGTTCCCATGAGTTGTCCTCCACTGGGTAGCCCTGCCATTTAATCAAATATTGTAACTGATTTCTGTATAACCTGGAATCTAGAATCCTTTCCACCACAAATTCTTCCTGACCATCGACTAGCACTGGGTCAGGGCAAGGAGAAGAACGTCCAGGAAACGTATTGGGTGTTGCAGCCTTTAGTAGGGATACATGAAAGACAGGATGGATTCTCATAGTTCTGGGCAGTTGAAGACGACAAGCAACGTCACTTTTAATTTTACTGATTTTATAGGGTCCAATGTACTTATGTCCCAACTTAGACGATGGAATCCTTAACTTAAGATTTCTGGTTGACAGCCAGACCAAGTCTCCTACCTTGAAAGCTGGTGCAGGTTTACGAAATTTATCTGCTGCTTTCTTGTACCTTTCCTGAGCCGATTCCAGATTCTCCTTTAGAAGATCCATATTCTTCTGTAAAGACGTGATTCTTTCAGCCACTGCTGGTAAAGGCGTTTCTATGGGAAATCGTGGTAGAATGTTAGGATGATAACCTAGATTAGAGTAAAAAGGAGACTGCTTAGTGGAGGCACTCTGAGAGTTGTTATACGAGAACTCAGCTAATGGAAGTAGATCCACCCAATCATCCTGTAGGTGGCAGATAAAGCAGCGGAGATACTGCTCCAGGGTTTGATTGGTTCGTTCGGTCTGTCCATTAGTCTGGGGATGAAAAGCAGAAGAAAGGTTTACTTTAATGTCCAATGCTGCACAGAAATTTTGCCAAAACCTAGAAGTGAATTGCACCCCTCGATCCGAAATAACCTCATCCGGTACTCCATGTAAGCGAAACACATCTTTAATCATCAAATCTGATGTCTGTTTTGCAGTGGGTAAGCCGACACAAGGGATAAAATGAGCTGCCTTTGTTAGACGGTCAACCACCACTAGAATGGTGTTCTTCCCTTGAGAGGTTGGTAACTCCACAATGAAGTCGATAGAAATGGATCCCCACGGGCGGGACGGGGTGGGAAGAGGCTGTAACAGACCAGTTGGTGAGGAGCGAGGTGTTTTGCATCTTGCACAGACTTCACATGAAGTGACATAGTTTAAAACATCCTTCCTGCAAGTGGGCCACCAAAAGAAACGAGAGAGAAATTCCTGTGTCTTTAGAATTCCTCTATGCCCAGCTATCTTGGAATCGTGAATGAGTTGCAATACTCTCAATCTGACTGTTTCAGGAATATACAGACGTTGTCCCTGAATCCACACACCATTCTTAAAGACAAGACTTACGTCCCTTGGGGGTTGTGCCAAAAAGGAATCCGCATGGTATGCTTCCTTGATGTCCTTAAGTAGGTCTTGATTATGAATTACTCCTAGGAATCTAGAGTCAGGAAGAATAGTCTTAGGAGGAGTAATTGGACGTGTCTCTGCTGAGTAAATCCTAGAGAGTGCATCAGCCTTTCCATTGCGCGATCCTGGTCTATAAGAAATGATAAAATTAAATTGGTTTAAGAAAAGATTCCAGTGAGCCTGGCGAGGAGTCAGGCACTTAGCCGACCTGATAAACTCAAGGTTACGATGGTCTGTCAGGACGACTATTTGCTGTGCAGCTCCCTGAAGAAGGTGTCTCCATTCTTTGAAGGCGGCAATAATGGCCAACAACTCTCTATTGCCCACATCGTAGTTCCTCTCAGCCGAAGACAACTGCTGGGAAAAGAAGGCACAGGGATGCAAGACATTCTTCTCACCTGTTCTCTGAGAGAGTATAGCTCCAACGGCACAGTCTGAAGCATCCACCTCTATTATGAAGGCAAGCTCGGGGTTGGGATGTACTAGGATAGGTGCAGTGGTAAATTTATCTTTTAGACGGGAAAATGCTTCCTGGGCTTGGGGAGTCCAGGAGAACCTAGACTCTTTCCGGGTAAGTTGGGTGATAGGTGACACTACCTCAGAGAAATTTCTAATGAAACGTCTATAGAAGTTGGCAAACCCGATGAAGCGCTGTACCTCCTTCACATTTCTAGGACTTGGCCAATCCTTGATGGCTTGGGTTTTGCTTCCATCCATACTAATTCCTTGTGTAGACAGTACATACCCCAGAAATTGAATTTCGGTCCTATGGAATTCACACTTTTCAAGTTTGATGTAAAGATGATTTTGTCTTAGACGTTCCAAGACCATTCTCACATGTCCATGATGTTCCTCTGTGGAGTTAGAAAAAATTAGAATATCATCCAAATAAATTACCACGAATGTATCTAGAAGATCCCTGAAGATGTCATTCACCAAGTGTTGGAAAGTGGCTGGGGCGGTACTCAGACCAAAAGGTATAACTAGATATTCAAAGTGTCCATAGCGTGACCTGAATGCAGTCTTCCATTCATCCCCAGGTCTAATACGGACTAAGTTATAGGCCCCACGAAGATCTAGTTTAGAGAAAATTTTAGCATGTCGCACTCTCTCCAATAACTCAGGGATTAAAGGCAATGGATAACGGTTTCTAATAGTAACCTTATTGAGTTCCCTATAGTCTACGCATGGTCTCAGAGATCCATCTTTCTTCTTTACAAAGAAGATGGGTGCACCTGCAGGAGATGAAGAGGGGCGTATGAAGCCCTTGGCTAGATTTTCGTCTATGTAATCCTTTAAAGCCTTTAGCTCGGGCCCTGCCAGGGGGTAGATCTTACCAAAAGGTATCTCTGCTCCAGGCAATAATTCAATTGGACAATCATATGGACGGTGAGGAGGAAGCTGGTCAGCGTTCTTCTTGTCACATAAATCCACATAGTCCTGGTATGCAGCTGGTAGTTCAGGGACTGACATGGTTCCTTTAGGAACAGAGCAAGCTGAAACTTTTGGACTCATCTGTTTCTCTGGAAAGTGTAATTCCTTGGTCTCCCAGTTAATGGTAGGATTCTGAGCCTGCAGCCATGGTAGCCCTAGAATAATGGGAAAGTGGGGAGAAGAGATAAGCATAAAGGACAGTTTCTCTTGATGATCTTTACCCATAAGAACCCTCAAAGGCTCTGTTTCCTGATCCACTGGTCCAGAGGTCAGCAGGGAGCCATCCACAGTTTCCATCTGTACTGGAGTAGCCTTCTTCACTGAACGTATCCCCTGTTTCAGAGCAAAGGAGACATCCATAAAATTTCCACTTGCCCCTGAGTCGATCATAGCAGAGCTAGACACCCAAGCTGAGTCAACCCAGAGTTTGATGGAAAGAAAGCAATGAGAATTGTTTTTCTTACAACTCAGCTGGGACACCGCTGAGGAAACTTGAAAAATGGCAGCGTTTACACAGTCAACGTTCTCAGAGGTAACGGAGTTTAAGTCAGAGAAATCAAGATCTGTTGCAGCAGATCTCTCTGGAGCCTGAGGCTCGGACCTGACAGATCCCCTCTCGCAACACTCACAATGAATGAGTGCTGCAGTAGTCTTACGAGAACGGCTGGGGCAGTTTATAATGAAGTGCCCTGACTTACCACAATAGAAACATAGATTCTCCTTAAAACGATGTTCCTTGCGTGCATCACTAACCCGTCGTTGTAAAGAGTCTACCTGCATGGGTTCAGGTTCAGGTTCCCGTGTAATCCTACTCAAAGGTTCCTTAGCTGGAGAGGAATGTTGTGAATGGGTTTGAGATGAGTTCTGAGCGGGGGCTCCCTCTGGTGGTTACAAGCGGTACTAGTGAGGATTGTGAGGACTGGGAATCAGGTGTTACTGACTGGTCTTATATAAGGGAGTCATTTTCCCATCAGGGTTGCCGGTGATCAATTGTTCTGGTCTGAATCCTTCTTTCCAGTTTCCCTTGTAGCCTGCTGTGTCATGTCTGCATCTCCTGCTTTCAGATAAGACAATTTCTTCTTTTGTGTTTTTGCTGTATTTTTGCATTTTGTCCTGCACTTCTGTGGAAGCCTTCAGGGTCCCCTCCGGGGGCTTTTGCCCTCTCAGTTTGGTTCAGCCACTGTGTTTTGTACTTTTGCTTTTCCAGTTTTTTTTCAGTGGCTGCTGTTTTGATTTTGTTACACCAGAGAACTAATTTAGGTGGTAGAGGTCGTGTGATCTCAGGTGATTTTGAAATTAGTAGAGTTGGTGTTTTTCAGGGTTTTCTGAGATTGCAGTAAGTACCCTTCCTGTCCTTTTCTATTTAGATAGTTTGGGCCCCAGCGTTTGCTCATACTATTTTCTTTCTGTGTCAGTATTTCCTCTTGTCTAACCGCCATTACATGTTTGGGGGCTTTCTATTATCTTTGGGGTTCTGCTCCGGGGCAGATAGCTTTCCTATTTCTGTCTTTAGGTGTAGTTAGTTTCTCAGGCTGTGACGAGGCGTCTAGGACCAACGTAGGAACGCTCCACGGCTGCCTCTAGTTGTGGTGGTTAATCAGGGTACTGCAATCTCATAGATTCCAACTGCTCTGGTGTATTTCCTTTTTTACCTGCACTCCTCAGCTACCGTAACATAACAGAGGAAGGTAGGAAAAGGTTAGTGCGATTGCTTTCGAACCATCTCTCTTGCCTGCGTTCAGTCAGACGAGCATCAATACGGATGCAGTAGTTAATAAAGTCACCTAACGCAGTGGGAGGGTCGGCACGAGCAAGTTCATCCTTAATCAGTGGAGATAACCCCTTTCGAAAAATAGATTTTTTGGCGGAACTGTCCCAGGTGGTATCAAGGGCCCATCTCCTGAAATCCAAGGCATATTCAGCTACCAAGTGCTTACCTTGGCGCAAAGCTAACATGGCTGCTTCAGCTGTTGCACCTCGATTGGGGTCATCAAACACCTGCCCCATGGCTGAAATAAAAGCATCAAGGTGATTCAAACAATCATCCTCAGTCTCAATCAGAGGGTTTGCCCACATCAAAGCCTTGTTGGTAAGCAACATAATTATAGTAAGCACCTTAGATCGTTCAGTGGGAAATTGTGAAGCATGTGCAGAAAAAAAAAGATTGCATTGATTAATAAATCCCTGAATTTCTCACGTTCACCGCCAAAACAAAAAGGGGGCAACTTGGGAATCCCAGAACTCGGGGCTACGGCAGGAGCCTGGACTCGCCCTTCTAGAACCTCAATCCTGGCTCGCAAATCCTGGGCAGTCTGTCCAAACACTTGCAAATTGTGATTAGTGAGGTCCTGTAGGCTTGAAAAACGGGTCTTTATATTCTGCAAATCTGCAAGGATATTATCAGTCACTCCGCAAAGTTCCTTTATGCGGGCCTCCATTTTCCAGATCTTTTAAGACAGGAGTACTGGAAGAAGAGGAGAGGAGAAAAAAAAAAACAATAGTGTTTACCTGTGGTAACACTGCAGAGAGAAAAAAAATTAAGGGAACTGCTCACCTGGAATGGTTGTGAGAAGTCACAACCACTATCATCACAGAAAGTTCACCCGGACATCTGATATCCACAGTTACAGCAGACAAAAAAGAGAAAAGAAAAAAAAAAAAAAACAATAGTGTTTACCTGTGGTAACACTGCAGAAAAAAAAAAACACTTAAGGGAATTGCTCACCTGAAATGGTTGTGAGAAGTCACAACCACTGTCATCACAGAAAGTACAACCGGACATCCGATATCCACAGTTACAGCAGACACAGCCTTTCCAGACCCAGCAGACACTAACGTTTTGGCTTCAGAATCTTGTAATGTATGTAGTACAGTTCATATAGCGTCTTGTGCTTGGGTGCGATGAAAATACATGAGACACAGGTTTGATATAGAAAGTCTTGTATTACTTCATACAAGTTGGCAAAAATAGTCACACAGTTTGCAGACACAGAAGCAGGAGACACAGCAGGCCAGAGTAATCTAAGCTCAGCAATCACTCTCCACAACAGGTTCAGGATCTTCTTCTCTGTTACCGTAAGTCCATGCAAACGTGGGTCTTTCAAAGAGCAGGGTTCAGAGTCCACAAGTGCTTCAGAGTTCCTCAGTAGGAATAGCTGGAGTACAAGGTCCAAGGCTTTAGGAGTCAGGTCACAGGTTCACTGCAGGCTAGATTCTGAAGCACTGATTGCTCAGCTGTGGCTGCTTAAGAAGCAAAAGGAGAGAATCAGGGCGGGAACATGCAAGCTGGAAACTCCATTTTGACTGAGGGCAAGATAGCTGCAGCAAGACAGAAAGTAAAATGGCTGACGAACAAACTGAGTTTCAAGAACATGTACACAGAACCTTACACCCAGACTGAGTCAACCCAGAGTTTGATGGAAAGGAAGCAATGAGAATTGTTTTTCTTACAACTCAGCTAGGACACCGCTGAGGAAACTTGAAAAATTGCAGCGTTTACACAGTCATCGTCCTCAGAAGTAATGGAGTTTAAGTCCGAGAAATCAATATCTGTTGCTGCAGGTCTCTCTGGAGCCTGAGGCTCGGACCTGACAGATCTCCTCTCGCAACACTCACAGTGAATGAGTGCTGCAGTAGTCCTACGAGAACGGCTGGGGCAGTTTATAATGAAGTGCCCTGACTTACCACAATAGAAACATAGATTTTCCTTAAAACGATGTTCTTTGCGTGCATCACTAACCCGTCGTTGTAAAGAGTCCACCTGCATGGGTTCAGGTTCAGGTTCCCGTGTGATCCTACTCAAAGGTTCCTTAGCTGGGGAGGAAGGTAGGAAAAGGTTAGTGTGATTGCTTTCGAACCATCTTTCTTGCCTGCGTTCAGTCAGACGAGCATCAATACGGATGCAGTAGTTAATAAAGTCACCTAACGCAGTGGGAGGGTCGGCACGAGAAAGTTCGTCCTTAATCAGTGGAGACAACCCTTTTCGAAAAATAGATTTTTTGGCGGAACTGTCCCAAGTGGTATCAAGGGCCCATCTCCTGAAATCCAAGGCATATTCGGCTACCGAGCGCTTACCTTGGCGCAAAGTTAACATGGCTGCTTCAGCTGTTGCACCTTGATTGGGGTCATCAAACACCTACCCCATGACTGAAATGTAAGCATCAAGATGATCCAAACATTCATCCTCAGTCTCAATCAGAGGGTTTGCCCACATCAAAGCTTTGTTGGTAAGCAACATAATTATAGTAAGTACTTTAGATCGTTCAGTGGGAAATTGTGAAGCATATGCAGAAAAAAAAAGATTGCATTGGTTAATAAATCCCCTGAATTTCTCACGTTCACCACCAAAACAAAAAGGGGGCAACTTGGGAATCCCAGAACTCGGGGCTACGGCAGGAGCCTGGACTCGCTCCTCTAGAACCTCAATCCTGGCTCGCAAATCCTGGGTAGTTTGTCCAAACACTTGCAAATTGTGATTAGTAAGGTCCTGTAGATTTGCAAAACGGGTTTTTATAGACTGTAAATCTGCAAGGATATTATCAGTCACTCCGCAAAGTTCCTTTATGCGGGCCTCCATCTTCCAGATCTCTTAAGACAGGAGTACTGGAAGGAGAAGAGAAAAAGAGAAAAGAAAAAAAAAAAAAAAACAATAGTGTTTACCTGTGGTAACACTGCAGAGGAAAAAAAAATTAAGGGAATTGCTCACCTGGAATGGTTGTGAGAAGTCACAACCACTGTCATCACAGAAAGTACAACCGGACATCTGATATCCACAGTTACAGCAGACACAGCCTTCCCAGACCCAGCAGACACTAACGTTTGGCTTCAGAATCTTGTAATGTATGTAGTACAGTTCATATAGCGTCTTGTGCTTGGGTGCGATGAAAATACATGAGACACAGGTTTGATATAGAAGGTCTTGTATTACTTCATACAAGTGGCAAAAATAGTCACACAGTTTGCAGATACAGAAGCAGGAGACACAGCAGGCCAGAGTAACTTAAGCTCAGCAATCACTCTCCACAACTGGTTCAGGATCTTCTTCTCTGTTACCGTAAGTCCATGCAAACGTGGATCTTTCAAAGAGCAGGGTTCCAGAGTCCACAAGTGTTCCAAAGTTCCTCAGTAGGGAATAGCTGGAGTACAAAGTCCAAGGCTTCCAGGAGTCAGGTCACAGGCTCACTGCAGGCTTGATTATGAAGCACTGATTGCTCAGCTGTGGCTGCTTAAAAAGCAAGAGGGAGAGAATCAGGGCGGGAACATGAAAGCTGGAAACTCCATATTGACTGAGGGCAAGATAGCTGCAGCAAGACAGAAAGCAAAATGGCTGACAGAAAAACTGAGTTTCAAGAACATGTACAAAGAACCTTACAGCAACGTTTCTACCATTTCCTATGCAAGCAAAGCCTTAACAGAGACAGAACAACGCTATTCACAGACTGAAAGGGAAGCTCTTGCGGTTGTGTGGGGATGCCTTCATTTTCATCTGTACCTTATGGGACATAAATTCACAGTGATAAGCGACCACAAACCGCTCATTCCGCTTTTCAACAAACATTCTTCAAAGCCTCCCCACGACTTGAACGCTGGTTGCTCCGCCTACAGAACTACCAGTTTCGGTTGAGATACGAGGCAGGAGCTGGTAATCCGGCTGACTACTTTTCGAGACACCCAACACCACAAACTACCAAGGACGACATCCCAGCAACTATCCTTGCAGAGGAACATATCAATTTTATTGTTGCACATTCTGTGTCAAAAGCTATGACTATGGAGGAAATACAACAAACGGTGGATTCCGATCACCAACTTCAGTTAGTTATAGAGACTGTTCGATCTAAAAATTGGAGCAATTTTCTTGCTGAGGCCCGCCTCCAAACACCGGATCAAACAACCTACTTGACAGCCTTCTTTAATGCACGACACGATCTCTCCGTGTCTGATTCAAATCTACTGGTGCGTAACAATCGGTTGGTGATACCCCAGAAACTTCAAAGCAGAGTACTGGATCTGGCCCACGAGGCTCATCAAGGGGTGGTGAAAACAAAGCAATTACTGAGAGAGAAAGTCTGGTTTCCAGGACTAGACAAAAAAGTAGAGGCACTCATTGAAAATTGCATACCTTGCCAAGCAACTACAATTGACCATAGACGCGCACCCTTACAAATGACACCCCTGCCAGAGGGCCCGTGGTCTGCTGTTAGTGTTGATTTCTGTGTTTTACCGGATCACTCCTATCTGCTGGTTGTCATGGATGACTATTCGAGGTTCCCAGTCATTGAACATGTTTCGACAACCTCTGCCAGGGCTGTTATACCAAAATTAGACAAGATCTTCTCGGCATATGGCATACCGGAAACAGTGAAGTCCGACAATGGACCACCTTTTAATAGCACAGACTTTCTATCATTCACAACCTATCTTGGTTTCACTCACAGGAAAATAACTCCTTACTGGCCTCAGGCCAATGGTGAAGTGGAACGGTTCATGCAATCAATCAACAAAACTTTGAGGATCGCTACCATGGAGCACAAGGACTTACAGCAAGAGTTACACAGATTTCTTAGACAGTACAGAGCTACACCCCATTCTACTACTGGGATACCACCTGCCACTGCGCTGTTCAACAGGCCTATGCGTGTCAAACTCCGAGCGTTCCGTAGAGCCCTGTTCAAACCCCAATTGCTACTAAGGATGCCATATCCAAACAGAAGATGAAGAGGTATGCAGATAAGAGCAGTCATCGGTGCAAGTCACCAGAAGTATTGGTGGGAGATTGGGTCCTGGTAAAAAGGCTAAGACCTAGAGACAAGTTTGCATCACAATACTATCCTGAACCCTTTCAGGTCACACAAGTCAAAGGCACCATGGTTACTGCTCAAGATCACGGTCGCCAGGTCACAAGGAACGTGTCCCATTTTAAAAAACTTTGCGACTATGTCCCAGAAACAGACGAGGCAGATAGCGATGACGTCCTGCCGGATCCCAGAGCTCAGCAGTTTCAAGGGAGGATACCTCAGGGGACTCAGAAAGTTCATCTGGGACTGTGATGTCTCACCGCTATCCAGCGAGGGCAAATCGTAGACCGCCAGCCCACCTCTTGGACTATGTTCTGCAGTAAAAAGAAAAAAAAAAATCCTTCGTACTAATGTGAACTTTTGGACCGTTATCCAGTTATAATGTTGTTTTGTTTGGTGAGAAGAGGAGAGATGTGATGTTGTTACTATATCTGTGATTGGCTTGCTGTTATTCTTGTTTCAGTTTCTGCCTAGTAACAATGATGTAATGGGGAGGAGGAGACAAGGCAGGAGCAGGAAGTGCTGGGTAAGGGGAGCAGGAGAGACGAACGAAAATAAAGTATGGCTGTTTAAACCTACCATCCAGCATCTCTGTGTGGCCTTCTGGAGTTCCCTTCATCTGCACAACAACACCACAGTTTCTGTTGCCACAGCTGCATGAATTCCGACTGCTTGACAGCCTGGATACATGTGGGGATTCTCTAACAAACAGGCATTCCCCACATGTATTCAGACTGTCATGCAGCCGCAATCATGCAGCTGCGGCAACAGAAACTAAATCTCCAAGCATGTCCAAATACTCAGAGATCACCTGAGCAATGAGCATACTCGCTCATCACTACTTACAACCAATGAAAACCCAAAAGTCGTTATCTCAGTAAATTAGAATACTTTATAACACCAGCTTGAAAAATGATTTTAAAATCCAACATGTTGGCCTACTGAAATGTATGTTCAGTAAATGACTCAATACTTGGTCGGGGCTCCTTTTGTATCAATTACTGCACCAATGCGGCATGGTATGGAGGCAATTAGCCTGTGGCACTGCTGAGGCATTATAGAAGCCCAGTTTGCTTTGATAGCAGCATTCAGCTCATTTGCATTGTTGTGTCTGATGTCTCTCATCATACTCTTGACAATACCCCATAGATTCTCTATGGGGTTAAGGTCAGGTGAGTTTGCTGGCCAATCAAGCACACTAATACTGTTGTTTGTAAACCAGGTATTGGTACTTTTGGCAGTGTGAACAGGTGCCAAGTCCTGCTGGAGAATTAAATTTCCATCTCCAGAAAGCTTGTCCGCAGATGGAAGGATGAAGTGCTCTAAGATGTCCTGGTAGAAGGCTGCGCTGACTTTGGTCTTCATAAAACACAATCGACATACACCAGCAGATGACATGGCTCCCCAAACCATCATTGATTATGGATTGTGTGCCTCTCCACTCATCCTCCATACTCTGGGACCTTGAGTTCCAAATGAAATTCAAAATTTATTTAATCTGAAAACAACACCTTGGACCACTGAGCAACAGTCCAGTTGTTTTTCTATTTGACCCAGGTAAGGCCTCTTTCACACATCAGGTTTTCGGCGTCAGGCGCGATGCGGCGTCTCGCCGGATCGCCGGATCCTGTTTTTGGAATGTAAAACCGGATCCAACGGATCCGGTTTTCGGCCAGATTACTCAACAGGATCCGGCCGAAAACCGGATCCGTCTCATCCGGTGTATCCGTTTTTAATCCGTTTTTCGACGGATTATGCCGGATCCGGTTTTTAAAAACGCCCTTTTTGGGGTTCCAAACATGATTGGTTACTGAAAACCTATATATACACTGTTCCTACAGCCCATCTTGTTGTATAGGAGCAAGTGGCGGTTGGAGAGAAGAGCAAGTAACTGCTGAAGATGGACGTTGTGATAGGAAACATTCTGAAGAATTTGGTGGATTTCATTGTCGAGGCAAATCGTCTGAAAGCGATTGTTCTGGAGGAGAGAAAGAGACAGCAGCGACAACGACGTTTCTGGATCCACCCCATCACAGCCCAGAGCATGACGCATGGGGTGTTTTCTACACTCAACATAGAGCTACGAGGAAACCCTCAGAAATTTTTTGCATATCTTCGCATGAAAATGGAGAACTTTGATTTGTTGGTGGAGCGTGTTGGAGACCTCATAAGAAGATCCGACACCTATTGCCGCTTCTCCATTTCACCGGTGGAGCATCTGATGGTGACTCTTCGATAAGCCATATTTATTGGATCTGCTTGCTTCAGCGCACACTTGTCCTGTAATGTTGTTGCTGGTAGTTTGTATATGGCCATCAGACTGAGCTTTAACAATTGGAGACACTATAAAAAAAAATTATTTTTATAGTATCTCCAATTGTTATAGCTGTTGTCTAGTATGTAATACTATAAAGAGAAAGACTAAGCACTCATCTTATGATGTAAGGAGAAAATATTTAATGGTAGTATATCCAAGAAAAAACGTTTCGGTCACGGGGACCTTCGTCAGTAACTACATAAATGAAACAACATGTTAAACATTGTGAATATAGAACATAATATAAAGGTCATAACATATATACATGAAATCCATACATAGAGTGTAGATCAAAATCAAAATAAAATAAATGAAATAAAACAAATAAACCGGGTCATTAGGGTCGAAAGGTGAGTGCAGTGAGTCCCTGCATAGTATCCCATGCCAATACCAAAAGTACATCTAGGTGAAAAGAAATGGAGAGCAGATAGTGTGTCATACCTTCGCTATATAATCTGAAAACAGACTCCTTATAAATTGCCCATAGGTCAAAAGTAACATAACCTAAGGAGATAATGTCAGATGGAATAATCAGTCTGACAGTATTATGGCGGTATATAATATTTTATCACAGTCTAAGTACTTACATTTAGCAACGTAATAGTGATTAATTGAGCTGTGGAAATATGAAAGTGAAGGGAGTCACTATGTGGAACTGTGATTTTAAGGTAATGAGAAAATAAGTATATACCTTATTTAGCCAGTGGTGGGCCAGTATGCCTCTTGAGTGCGGTATCCACCGCTACTGTGGCTAATGCTAATCAAAGGAAACAATGGGCACATGAAAGAAAGGAAAAAATCCTGTCAGCCCGAGTTACCATGTACATACTGGCATCATTTTGTTGTATAATCAATAGTCCACTATACCTTAGATGAGCCGCTGCAGGACCGGGCTGTCTCGTCTGTGTGCGTGTTAGCCGCCGTCACTGAATTTTAAAAGGAGGGGGCGGGACTAAGCGCCGATCACGTGCATTGAGATGACGTGGACCGGAAATGACCCGGCGGAAACAGTATGGAAGTGCGTTCCATATGGGCCGGTGATTGCGTTCCACAATCAGAGAGGTGGAATGAATACTTAAAAAATAGATTGCAATTAATTTAGATGGTAGAGAAATTACCAGATGTTAGCGTTCTAATTAATAAGTATCCCGGCAGCAAGGTGCTGTATAGGAAAGAAATATAATAAAAAATTTAAATAAAGGGGGGTTTCCCTTTTGTTTACATGGTAACTCATGGCAACAGTAGGTGAGAAGGTGCGACTGGTATCAGAGGCTGTATGTCTGTCTGTGAATGACAGAGGTTACGAGGTAAGAGATCTGGGAAATGATAGGTATAACGTGGCAGTGAGAAAGATATTTTATTAATCTATCAATCTATTACTTTTGACCTATGGGCAATTTATAAGGAGTCTGTTTTCAGATTACATAGCGAAGGTATGACACACTATCTGCTCTCCATTTCTTTTCACCTAGATGTACTTTTGGTATTGGCATGGGATACTATGCAGGGACTCACTGCACTGACCTTTCGACCCTAATGACCCGGTTTATTTGTTTTATTTCATTTATTTTATTTTGATTTTGATCTACACTCTATGTATGGATTTCATGTATATATGTTATGACCTTTATATTATGTTCTATATTCACAATGTTTAACATGTTGTTTCATTTATGTAGTTACTGACGAAGGTCCCGTGACCGAAACGTTTTTTATTGGATATACTACCATTAAATATTTTCTCCTTACATCATAAGATGAGTGCTTAGTCTTTCTCTTAATATTATTTCGGTTTGGGAACCTAGACTTCAAGCACCTTCACTCTTGCAAGCTGTGCTCACGATCCTTTTCTCACTAGTATGTAATACTGTGATTTGAAACTCTTTTTTTTGTTTATTCATAGATTCCTGGCAACTGGAGAATCTCTTTCCTCACTGCATTTTCAATACAGACTTGGGATTTCCACCATCTCTGGAATTGTGAAGCACACATGCCGTGCTTTGTGGGACTCTATAGTTGCGGAGTTTCTACCAGAGCCCACAACAGACAGTTGGATTGCAATTGCAGAAAAGTTTCTTCAAATATGTCAGTTTCCTAATTGCCTGGGCGCAGTGGACGGGAAACATATCCGGATTGTCAAGCCAGCAGGATCTGGATCAGAATATTTTAATTGCAAGAAATATTTCTCCATTGTCCTCATGGCCATCGCTGATGCAGAATACAAATTTATTGCCGTAGATATTGGTGCCTATGGCCGCTCCAATGACTCTCAAGTTTTCAAACTGTCAGCAATGGGCCGTCAGCTGTATGGAAACACCTTCCAGTTCCCACCCCTAGACCACTGCCTCAAACTTCTGGCCCACCAATGCCTTTTGTTTGTGTAGGGGATGAAGCCTTCCAGCTGTCAGAACACCTGCTAAAACCGTACTCCAGCAGAGGATTGACACACACAAAAATAATTTTTAATTACCGCCTCACAAGAGCCAGAAGAATGGTGGAGTGCGCTTTTGGGATTCTGACAGCCAAATGGCGTGTTCTATTGACCATTATCAACCTAAAAACTGAAACTGTGGACGAGGTATTCAAAGCTTGTGTGGTTCTACACAATTTTGTCATAAGCAAGGAACAGATTTCCATTGAGGAACACTGTGAAGAAACCACCTTGCATGATTACCAGAACGTTACCAATAGAAGTTCTGTGACTGTTTCCCGAATGAGGGACAAATTTGCCCAATACTTTATGTCCCTGAAGGAAGAGTAGACTGGCAGGATGACAGAGTTTAATATACTGCTCTGTGACCTTTGTACTTCTGTACCCACATTTTACCTTTTCCAACCATAGTTGTCTACCTTGTTGTGTATTATGTACAGTATGTTATCTTTTGTCCAAAGTTGTGTCCGTGGTTGTGTATTAGCAAAGTATTTCACCTTTCAACCAAAGTTCTGCACATTATTAGGTAATCCACAACAAGGTACAGAACTTTGTTTAAAAGGTGAAATACTTTGCTAATACACAACCAGGGACACAACTTTGGACAAAAGGTAAAATTATTTTACCTTTCTCCCAAAGTTATGTGCCTGCTTTTGTATAACCAATAAATGTTACCTTTATTTTACCTTTGACAACCAAAGTTGTTTACCTTGTTGTGTATTATGTACAGTATGTTACCTTTTGTCCAAAGTTGTGTCCCTGGTTGTGTATTAGCAAAGTATTTCACCTTTTAACCAAAGTTCTGCACATTTTTAGGTAATCCCCAACAAGGTACAGAACTTTGTTTAAAAGGTGAAATACTTTGCTAATACACAACCAGGGACACAACTTTGGACAAAAGGTAAAATTATTTTACCTTTTACCCAAAGTTATGTGCCTGCTTTTGTATAACCAATAAATGTTACCTTTATTTTACCTTAGAAATAAATGACAGACAACCATTTTAATAAACCAAATTAACATTTATTTTTAGAAAATTTTTAACAATGTTTTTAAATGTCAAAAATATTAAACTATTTTTTTCAATGTGAAAAATCTTTATTTTTTCAGTGTGAAATAATTTTTTTTTATTTTTAAACACAAAATCACAGGTTTGTGTAGTGTGGGGTGGAGATACTACTGGGAGGGCTGTGGGACCCTTCGACAGTGGGAGTGTGGAGAGTGGACTGAGATGGTGTTGGGGAAGGATCAGGTAAAAGAGGTGAAGGGGTGGAAAAAGAAATGGAACGGGTGGAGAGGTGGAGAGGTGGAGGCAGAACAGGTAGGTGGTGGAGAGGAGGATTGGGCAGGTAGTAGAGGAGCAGATGTGGTTGGGAACTGGTATTGGGCAGGTTGTTGGTATGGGGCAGGTTGTTGGAAGTGGGGAGGTTGCTGGAAGTGGGGAGGTTGCTGGAAGTGGGGAGGTTGTTGGTACTGGTGAGGTTGTTGGTATTGAATGAGAGGGGGAGGAGGGACGGTGGCTGGAGGGGGGGCAGGTGTGGGAGGAACGACTGGGGTGGGTGTAGGTTGGGAGGTAACCTGCGCTAGAGCACCGTGGCAAGTATGCATTACATGCATCAGCTGGCTAGGAGATAGCGTATCCATGCGCTCGGCTACAGACAAGAAATAACTGTGGTTTGGCGAACTTCTTGCTTCTGAATGCATCGTTTGCAGAAGTGTCTTAACCTCCAGAATGCTGGAGCTGAGCTGATTAAAGCCTGCAGCCATTTGCTCTGACAAGACTTTAAGACAGTTCTGAAATGATGCATTAAGATGCAAGAATTCGGGCGCATAGTTCCTTTCCTGACCCCTCTGCCGCAGCCGCCCAGTAGCCACAGGTGTACTAGAGGTGGCAGCGGCAGAAGGGTGGGGTAAGGGGAAATCTATCTCCTGATCAGAAGCCTTATGCAATGCACTCGGCCATGATGCTGCAGCGCTGGTGGAGGGGACAGAGGGCTCACGTGTCTGGGAAGGCTGGGAAGGTGCGGATCGGCCGGGGCTGTCGAAGTGTCCCTCGGTGCCGATCTCCTGATGGATCGCCCCAGAAGGGTCCAACTCTGGTCACCGTTCTGATGAATAAAGAGAAAAAATACAATTACTATACTGTTATTGAATGGCACTGGCTGAAAAAAAATTTTAGTTAGACATGTTAGCATTTTTTAAAACTTGGGGTGGGTAATATTTACCTTCTGGTGACCATTGTTACCCGGAGGAACGACAGGGCTTCAGCATACTTGTATTTGCTCCTGCGTCCTCCAGATCCACTCGGGGCCCGCATCTCTTTGTTGAAATCCTTCTTGAATCGATCCCTCACAGACCGCCACGGCTTCACAATTCTCTCCCCCTGAAACGAAATAGCAAACATTGGTTAGCATACAACATCAGTGTTTCCCAAACTCCAGTCCTCACAGGCCCCACTGGTTATGTTTTCAGGATTTCCAGTGTTGCACAAAAGGAAATAATGAAAACATGACCCGTGGGGGCCACGAGGACTGGAGTTCGGGAAACACTGCTTTAAGTCCAGCAACCTGAACTGTATATACTTACGGTGTTCAATCTTGGCCCGAGAATCAAGGTCTCCCAGCGGTCCACGAGTTGTGAAAAGATTTCTTCCCAGAGCCGACGGGTCACTATGACATCAGCATGGCGGCGGTCCCCCATGTTCCACAACGGCTCCCTTTCTCGGACCAGATAGATGAGGAGGTCCACGTTCAGAACCCCCTCCTCACCATCCGTGTCGGGAGCACGCTGTGAAGCCTGTTAAAGAAAAAGAGAAAAAATATACATTACTCTCCAAACTATCAAGGGAAAAAAAAATTGTAAATAAAAAATAAAACAAAAAAGTTTTAAAAAAAATTGTAAAAAAAAAAGATACTTACATGATGGTGACCACCGCATCGTTCACGCCGACGACCCTGGGAGGCACTGCGAGGTCCTCTTTGCCCAGCACCAGTTCCGGAAGACTATAAAAAAAATATATTATGTGCTTGGATGTAGGCATATGTGTTTGGGTGCAGTGTGATGTCTGTACTAAATTGTTTTCTATGTGTTGTGTGTAGTGTGATGTTGTGTTTGAGAGATACATGCAGGAAACTTACGAATTGCGAGCCCACTCCGGGTATCTCCACCCCTTCGTTCTTCTTCTGGGAGCTCCTCTTCAGCTTCAATTTCCTGGTATAAATAAAAAGTAATGCAATTTATATATAAATAACAGAGATGCGATTGTGAAAAAAAAAAATTACCTGTAAATGCTGACGATGCGTCGGAGGGCTCCCAGAAGAAGAAGACGTGTCCTGCTGTGCTGTTGGACTTGAGGGCCATCTTCTGCTGTGGAATAAAGAGAAAGAAAGGCCATGCAAAATCAATTGATATTGCATGGCCCTGGCTGGAAGGGGTAGTGTGTGATATTTACTGTCTGCTGTCTCTTGCTGTGGTCTCCTCACTCCCAGACGTGTTCTGTGCTGCTGGCGTTGAGGGCCGTCTTCTGCTGTGGAATAAACAGAAAGAAAAGCCATGCAATATCAATTGATATTGCATGGCCCTGGCTGGAAGGGGTAGTGTGTGATATTTACCGTCTGCTGTCTACTGCCGTGGTCTCCTCACTCCCAGACGTGTCCTGTGCTGCTGGCGTTGAGGGCCGTCTTCTGCTGTGGAATAAACAGAAAGAGAGGCCATTCAATATCAAGTGATATTGCATGGCCCTGGGTGGAAGGGGTAGTGTTTGATATTTACCGTCTGCTGTTTGAATCCTCTATCTCCTCTCTAGTATTAGCTATCCCTCCTAGCTTTGTGTCATCAACAAATTTAATCAGTTTACCTTCAATTCCTTCATCTAAATCATTGATAAAGATGTTGAACAATGCAGGGCCCAGGACAGAGCCCTGTGGTACCCCACTTGAGACATTCTTCCAACTGGATGTGCAGCCATTTACGACCACTCTTTGGATCCGATCACTAAGCCAGTTATGAATCCACCTAGCAATTGCCTTGCCCATTCCATAGTTAGTAATTTTTTCAATAAGTATTGTGTGAGATACTTTGTCAAATGCTTTGATGAAGTCAAGATATACTATATCTACAGCATTTCCCTGATCCACCCAGTCAGTGATTCTTGTTGTGAATGGACTTGAAATGAGTTCTGAGCAGAGGCTCCCTCTGGTGGTTACAAGCGGTACTGGACTGTCCAGTGAAGATTGTGAGGAGTGGGAATCAGGTGTTACTGACTGGTCTTATATAAGGGAGTTGCCTTCCCATCAGGGTTGCCGGTGATCAATTGTTCTGGTCTCAATCCTTGAGTCCTGTTTCCTTTGTAGCCTGCTGTGTCGTGTCTGCATCTCCTGCTAACAGATAAGACATTTTCTTCTTTTTGTTTTTGTGCTTGATTTTTGCATTTTGTTCTGCACTTCTGTGAGGGCCTTCAGGGTCCCCTCCGGGGGCTTTTGCCCTCTCAGTTTAGTTCAGCCACTGATGTTTGTACTTTTGCTTTTTCCAGTTTTTTCAGTGGCTGCTGTTTTGATTTTGTTACACCAGAGAACTAATTTAGGTGGTAGAGGTCGTGTGATCTCAGGTGTTTTTGAAATTAGTAGAGTTGGTGCTTTTCAGGGTTTTTTGGGATTGCAGTAAGTGCCCTTCCTATCCTTTTCTATTTAGGTAGTTTGGGCCCCAACGTTTGCTCATACTATTTCTGTCTGTGTCAGTATTTCTTCTTGTCTAACCGCCATTACATGTTTGGGGGCTTTCTATGTTCTTTGGGGATCTGCTCCGGGGCAGATAGCTTTCCTCTTTCTATCTTTAGGTGTAGTTAGTTTCTCAGGCTGTGACGAGGCGTCTAGGACCAACGTAGGAACGCTCCACGGCTGCCTCTAGTTGCGGTGGTTAGTCAGGGTACTGCAATCTCATAGATTCCAACTGCTCTGGTGTATTTCCTTTTTTACCTGCACTCCTCAGTTACCGTAACATAACAGTATCACCGGCCATAAAAATTGTATGGTACTCACAGAAGGGAAAAAATATTTTGAAGGAAGAAAAGTTGTCAGAGATATTTTTCTGTTTGTTGCATTTTTTTTTTTTTCCCTCTGTATCTCTGGGTGCTGGGGAGGATCTTTTCTCTCAATGGAGTTTGCACAGTTGTCTGGCCGTGTGGATCAGCTTGCCACTGAGGTTCGGAGTATTGCTGCATATCTTGCTAGGTTGCCTGTTGTGGAACCTAGGATCCCCATGCCAGATTTGTTTTTAGGGGATCGAGCTAAGTTTCAGAATTTCAAAAATAATTGTAAATTGTTTATTGCCTTAAAATCTAAGTCCTCAGGAAACGCAGCGCAGCAGGTTCAAATTATCATCTCTCTCCTGCGCGGCGATCCTCAGGATTGGGCTTTTTCCCTGACACCTGGGGATCCTGTTTTGAGTGATGTTGATGCATTTTTTCAGGCTTTGGGGTTATTGTACGATGAGCCTAATGTCACTGATCAAGCTGAAAAAGCCTTGTTGGCATTAAATCAGGGGCTTGATGACGCTGAGTTATACTGTCAGAGATTCCGTAGGTGGGCAGTCCTGACCAAATGGAATGACGACGCTTTGGCGGCCCTTTTCCGGAAGGGTCTGTCGGATAATGTAAAGGATGTTATGGTGGAAATTCCCTGTCCCCTCTGGTCTCAATGATTCTATGTCATTAGCGATTCAAATTGACAGACGTTTGCGTGAGCGGAGAAGTATGCGTGGAGTGGTGTTGCCTTGTGAGCCAGCTGCTGAGCCCATGCAGTGTGATAGAGTGGTGTCTGGGGCACAGCGTCATGAGTTTCGAAAGCGCAATGGGTTATGTTTCTACTGTGGTGATGCCTCTCATGCTATTTCAGTCTGCCCTAAGCGGGTAAGACGTTTTGCACGCTCAGTTGTCTTGGGTAGTGTTCAGACTAAGTTTTATTAACTGTCACTCTGATATGCTCTCTGTCCTCATTTTCTGCTCAGGCTTTCGTTGATTCGGGAGCAGCTATTAACCTGATGGATTATGATTTTGCTAAACGTTGTGGGTTTCCCTTGATACCCCTACAGAAGTCTATTCCTTTACTGGGGATCGATTCTACCCCTTTGGCTGAGAATAAACCCCAGTTTTCTACTCAGGTGATAATGAGGGTTGAACCTGATCACCAGGAGTGCTGCAAATTTTTGGTTCTATATAATCTGCATGACATTATAGTGCTGGGTTTCCCTTGGTTACAGTCTCATAATCCTGTTTTGGATTGGAAATCTGTGTCTGTAACCAGTTGGGGCTGCCAATGTGTTAATACCAACACTCCTGTTTTTTCTGCCTCCCCCCAGGCTGAGGATGTTCCTGACTTTTTGTTTGATTTTTCTGATGTGTTTAGCGAAAGTAAATCTGCATCCTTGCCTCCCCATAGGAGCTATGACTGCGCTATTGAATTAGTGCCAGGTAGTAAATTCCCTAAAGGTCGCCTTTTTAACTTGTCTGTACCTGAACATGATGCTATGCGGTCTTATATCAAGGAATCATTGGAGAAGGGTCATATCAGACCATCCTCTTCACCCTTAGGTGCCGGTTTTTTCTTTGTGGCCAAAAAAGATGGTTCATTAAAAGGGCCCTGTATGATTATCGTTCTTGAACAATATTACTGTGAAAAAATCAATACCCGTTACCCTTGATTTCTGACCTGTTTTCCAGGGTGAAAAACGCTACTTGGTTTTCCAAGCTTTACCTCAGGGGGGCGTATAACCTTATTCGCATTAAGCACGGGGATGAATGGAAGACGGCATTTAAACAAACCCCTGAAGGGCATTTTGAGTACCTTGTGATGCCTTTGGGGTCACTAATGCTCCCCTTTCCTCTTCCATCCTTCATGAATGACATTTTCAGGGATTTTGTGGACAAGTTTCTGATTGTTTATTTGGATGATATCTTGATTTTTTCTAATGACTGGGACTTCTATGTGAAACATGTTCAAACTGTATTCCAGATATTAGAGAGAAATGCTCTGTATGTGAAGGGATCAAAGGGTTTTTTTTGGCGTACAGAAGATCTCATTTTGGGATTCATTTTGTCCCCCTCTGTTATTGAAATGACCCGGTCAAGGTTCAGGCCATCTTATTGGGTCCAACCTACTTCATTAAAGGCTCTTCAGAGATTTTTGGGTTTTGCCAATTTTTATCGTAAAATTTATTGGTAAAATTTTTCGGTTATTGTTAAACCATTAACTGATTTGACCAGAAAGGGTTCTGATGTGGTGAATTGGCCTCCTGAGGCAGTCTCTGCGTTTCAGGAACTTAAGCAGAGATTCACTTCGCTCCTGTTCTACGGCAGCCTGATGTTTCCTCATTTCAGGGGGGGGTTTGG
>JARQOD010000007.1:171319510-171381995 GCA_033576555.1 Oophaga sylvatica | reverse complement strand
TTGGCAAAAGGCTTTTTTTTAAAAAAGTGATCGTTTCGTCTCTGAACTTTTCTCACAGAACAAATAAAACTATTGACCTATTTTCATAAAAATCATAAAATTTTGGGGATGGAAAAGACCTCCAGGGAATCGTGTTCCCCCCCCTGCTCAATGCAATTAAAATAAACCATCTCGCCAATGTCTGTCCACCT
This sequence comes from Oophaga sylvatica, assembly GCA_033576555.1. Taxonomy (NCBI): domain Eukaryota; kingdom Metazoa; phylum Chordata; class Amphibia; order Anura; family Dendrobatidae; genus Oophaga; species Oophaga sylvatica. The sequence continues at coordinate 171,381,804 of JARQOD010000007.1, read as the reverse complement.
CTGTTTGAAGACTTCCATTGAAGGAGAACTCACCACTTTCATGGCAGCCTTTTCCCCACTCATTTTTCCCCTCACTGCAAAACATTTTTTCTAATATCTAATCTGTATTTCTCCCTTTCATTTTCATTCTTTGCTTTTTTGTTTCTAGGAAAATGAGAATAATGATGCCCCATCACTGTAAAACCCTTCTGACATTTGTAGACAGCTATAAAGTTTCTCATTAGCCTTCTTTTTTGCAAGCTAAACATTCCCAGATCCTTTAACCATTCCTCATAGGAAAAGTTTGCAGTCCACTCACCATCCTGGTGCAATATGTCATTTTCCATTGTCTGGGCCCAGCGCAGTGCAGACGTCGTGCATATCACGCTTGCGGAGTGGGCACAGATGAAGGACCTTGCATCATTCTGCCACAGTTTTTAAATTGCTACTTAATGGTTAGTGCTAACAATGCCGTAGTCACACACTATTCTGGTTATCAACATGCTGCAGCATACTTTGAATTATCTGCGGAGACCTCGGTGGTCCCATAGGAAAAGGAGGAAACAGAGGAGGATGCAGAAGGGATAACAATGTCTATTAGTTCCCAGACTGTCGTCACATAGGTGGCTGCGTGGTAAGGTGGATTACAATGATCAAGTGAGGCTCATAGTATCAGAAACACTGTTGATGAAGTGCAGAAGCGAGGAACAAATGCAGAAGGACGAGAAGGAAGAGGAGAGGGCGAGCAACATGCAAGGAGATGAAGAGGATAATAATTCCCTTTCTGTTGTACGTGGTTGGCGGAAGGGGATGGAGGAAGCAAGCTTGAGTGTTAAACCGCCACTAACACACCACAGACTTAGATCTCATGGAAGCGCTGACACATGAGCACCTTCTTGCTGCACTATCTGCAACATGATGCTCATACTGTTAGGATTAGAAACAGTGCTGACTATTGGGTTGCCATCCACTAGATACACTATATAAGAGTAAATTTTGCCAGATGCTCCCCACCCAGAAAGAAACGTACGCATACTGGAGTATCTAACCATGCCTGTACACAATTTTAAGAATGCTTTTTTTTCTAAGACAGCAGTAAGGCACACAGTGGCATCATAGTTAATAGACTTGCAACCCTGGGAATGTTGAGTTTCAATGCAAAAACATTAGCAGCAGCAGTGTGTTTAGGAGTTGAGTTCCGCTTCTGCACAGGGGAATCTCGAGCCATCTCCGATGCAGTCCCCATCCTTCTCCTGCCACAGTGGAGCCTGCTCAGCAGAGACGTCGGTCCCAGCACTCGCCCAGCCTGATACGGTACAAAGGGTTACAGCTCCCTCTCTAGTTTCTGTCATTGTAGCCAGTACTGGTCTGCGGTGAGCAGACGGCGTGGGACTAAGTCCTGCTTTTCCCCTTCTGAGCATGCCAAGGGTAAGGCCTCTCTTGGAGACCAAGGGTCACATGCTCAGGTACTGCAGCAAACCCTATTGATCCTCTAAGAAGGTCCTGAACGTGCTCTAGTTAATCTCCTATTGGTCTTTCCAGGAAGGTCCTGTAGTTGCTGCTGCTATAAAAAGGTTGCATGGCCGCACGCCATGCGCTAGTATTAATTCTGTTATGTGCTTTGCGCCAGTGTGGTCTTATGCATGTGTTCAGGGACCCGGCTGAAATAAGCCCCTAGAATACCGGCACCTCCGGTGAGGAGTTTGTGAGCATGGTTCAGGGCTCTGGTGAAATAAGCCCCTAGTATACCGGCACCTCCGGTGAGGAGTTTGCTGTGTGCATTGTTGACTACATTATTACAGACTGCTATCTGCTCAGCAGTTACCTCTGTGCTCCTGAGCATTTTTCTGGACACAGTGTTTATGTCGCGACTCTGTGAAGCAACAGAGTTTGCTTGTACCGCCATATAGCACCATTTGCTATCAGCCGTTCTTCCTGCACGATGGACCCCGGGCTGCTAGCGCACCTTAATTTTATATTTAATTGGTGCGTTCCACTAGCCTAACATAATACTAGCGCCAGGGTCTGGCTAGTAAATGGTGGACAATCAGCTTCTACAGTGGTACATCCAGCAGCTGAGGGTAGGTTGGCGCTCTAGAGCACACAACCTGAGCTGTGGATGTTACCGCAGTCGCTGTTCAGGCTGCTAGTGTGGCTGCAGCCCAGTTTGTCCTCTGCCACCCCTGCACCGACTTTATCCCGTCTCCCACTTCCAGACAAGTTTACTGGTGACAGTAAGCAATGTCAGGGGTTTGTGAGTCAGTGCTCCATACATCTAGAGCTCCTGGCTGCACTTTCCCTACGGAGCGGGCGAAAGTGGGTTTTATGCTATCCCTTTTGTCGGGCAGGGAGTTGGAGTGGGCAGCGCCGTTGTGGGAGCGCAATGATCGTGTGGTGCAGAGTGCACCTCTCTTCTGGACACTCTGAGACAGGTCTTTTTAGGACCTCGTGTCACCCACGATACAGCGCTCCAAGTTTGGCACTAATCACAGGGTTCATCCATGGTCAGCCAGTTTGCCATCCAATTCTGGACTCTAGCTTCTGAGCTGGAATGGCCAGATAAAGTCCTCATTCCAGTGTACTGGAGAGGACTGGCAGACCAATGTGAAGGACGCCTCGGCCACCAGGGAGATTCCCGCCACACTGGAGGAGATCATTTCAATATCTACCCGCATCGACCTTCGTTTTAACGAGCGGAGGTTACAGCGGACCCAGTGTAGGCAGAGGTCCCGGCTGGCGCCCACCTTCGCCAGACCTCTAGAATTTTCCATTCAGGCGTCCGACTCCCATGAGGCCATGGAGGTTTCTCGAGCGGGACCTAAGTCCCGGGCCGCTCGAGTACCCATGGTTTGTAATATTTGCCAACAGGTAGGACATTATGCTAAAAAATGTCCACAGCGGTCGGGAAACGATCGCGTCTAGTAACCATTGGAGGAGGTTCACTAGACACAGCGGCCCTTTCCTCCAAGCTGTCCTTTAAAGGGACAATCACGTTAGGCTCATCCACTCTAACAGTCGAGCTTTGTGTGGACTCTGGAGCAGAAGGGAACTTCATGTCCTCTGTTATTGCTCTTCGCCACGCGATACCTCTGGTGGTGCTCGCCAAACCGGTGACTGTTCGAGTAGTGAATGGGTCGACACTGCCCTCACAAATCACACATCAGACTACCCCTTTCACATTATCTATGTCCCCTTCCCATCAGGAGATTATCTCCCTTCTTGTCATTCCCGAGGTATAGATGAGATTCTGCTGGGATGCCCTGGCTCCATTTCCACTCCCCAAATATTGATAGACCTCTGGGAAGATATTGGGTTGGAGTGAATCATGTAAGGGCAGATTTGTGAGGGGTGAGTTCAGTTTACCATTACAGAGATACCCGCAGATCTTACTTCCCTTCCAAGTGCTATTGGCCCTATGCAGACGTGTTCTCCAAAAAGGCTGCGGAGACCCTTCCACCTCACCACCCCTATGACTGTCCTATTGATCTCATGCCTGGAGCAGAACCTCCTCGGGGAAGGGTCTATCCCCTCTCTCTCCCGGAGAAGGAGGCTACATCCAGGAGAATCTGGCAAGAGGATTCATTAGGAAATCAGTGTCACCCGCAGGGGCGAATTCTTCTTCGTGCAGAAGAAAAACGGAGAATTATGTCCATGCATAAATTACAGGGGTCTCAACGCCATCACTGTTAAGAATAAGTTCCCCGTTGCCCCTGATTTCTGAGCTCTTTGATAGGCTACGGGGAGCAAGGGTATTTACCAAATTAGATCTGCGGGGTGCTTATAACCTGATTCGCATCCGTGAGTGGGACGAATGGAAGACGGCTTTTAATACCAGGGATGGGCACTATGAATACCTGTGATGCCCTTCGGGCTCTGTAATGCCCCAGCCGTCTTCCAAGACATTGTTAACGATATCTTCTGGGATATGCTTTCCACCTCTGTCGTAGTCTATCTGGATGATATTCTCATCTTCTCCCCAGATATTGACTACCACCGGAGAGATGTCTGCAGAGTCTTCGACCCTTACGGGTAAATTACCTCTGCGCAAAGTTGGAGAAATGCGTTTTTGAGCAGGAGTCTTTACCTTTCCTGGGCTATATCATCTCCATCCAGGGACTGGCTATGGATCCTGCCAAACTACAGGCTGTGATGGACTGGCAAGAACCCCATTCTCTTAAAGCGGTGCAGCGCTTTATGGAGTTCATTAATTACTATCGCCAGTTCATCCCCCACTTCTCAGCTTTGGTAGCTCCCTTGGTAGCCCTCACCAAGAAGGGAGCAAATCCTAAATTGTGGTCTGAAGAGGTCTCCAAGGCCTTCACTTTTATTAAGTCTCATTTTGCTAGCGCTCCCATCCTACATCGCCCCGATGTTGATAAGCCGTTTATATTGGAGGTGGATGCCTCATCCGTTGGGGCTGGAGCAGTCCTCTTCCAAAAGGATGCTCAAGGTCGGAAGCATCCTTGCTTCTTCTTCTCCAAGACCTTCACACCAGCGGAGAGGAATTATTCCATCGGGACAGGGAGTTGCTAGCAATGAAGTTGGCCTTCTCTGAGTGGGGACCTCTTTTGGAGGGGGCTCGCTTTCCCTTCCAAGTCTTCACTGATCACAAAATCTTGTGTACCTACAAACCGCCCAGCGGCTAAATTCCCGTCAGGCCAGATGGTCCTTGTTTTTCTCCCGGTTTCACTTCACCCTCCATTTTCTCTAGGGAGAGAAGAACGTTCGGGCTGACGCTCTCTCTCTTTCTCCGTTTTGTCTCCTGAGGAGGAGAAGGGGGAGCCGCGGCTTATTGTCCCCTCGAGAGCCTGAGAACTGTAGCTCCGGTGTCGCTAGAGTCTGTGCCTCCAGTCAAGACTTTTGTACCATCTAATTTGCGACTGGAGGTTCTCTCTTGGGCCCATTTGTCCAGGGTGGGTGGACATTTTGGGACAAAAAGGACATCTGAGCTGCTGGGTAGGAAGTACTGGTGGCCGCATATGGTCCGGGACGTCGGAGACTATATTCGGGCATGTGTCTCCTGCGCCAAAAATAAGTCTCCTCATCAATGGCCAGCTGGGTTACTTTATCCATTGCCCGTGGCAGACAGGCCCTGGGAGATGGTCGGGATGGACTTTGTGGTGGGCTTACCCAAGTCTCGTGGCTGCACCATTATCTGGGTTATCACCGATCATTTCTCTAAAATGGTGCACTGGTGCCGCTACCACGGTTACCATCTGCACGGGCCTTGGCGGCACTGTTTATTAGACACATCTTCCGCTTACACGGTATGCCAGACAAAATTGTCAGTGACCGGGGTCCCCAGTTTGTGTCTCGGTTCTGAGAGAGCTTTGTCGCTTTCTCAGTTATGAGTTAAATCTCTCTTCTGCCTATCATCCCGAGAAGAATGGGTTGCTAGAGAGGGCCAACCAGACCTTGGTCACATATCTACGACATTTTGTCTCAGCCAGGCAGGATGACTGGGCATCCTTGCTACCGTGGGCTGAGTTTGCACTAAACAATGCTCTGGCTGACTCTACCGGACAGACTCCATTCCTCCAAACTACGGTCAGCATCTGCGGGTTCCGGTGCCCATGCCCATGTCTTCCGCCGACTCCAAGGTGGCAGACTGGACTGTGAGGCACGGGACATTTGGGACCGCACTCAGGATGCCATTCAGGCCTCCAAGGAAGGATGAGGTTCTCCATCGACGCACATCGGCGCCCGCTCCGACATTTGCTCCCGGCGACTTAGTGTGGATTTCAGCCCGTAGCATCAGTCTGCAAGTTGAGTCCACCCAAGTTTGCACCTCGCTTCTGGTTCCTTCAAGGTCCTCGAACAGGTCAATCTTGTGGTCTACGCCTGGCTCTTCCGCCACGCATGGGTATCACCGACACCTTCCATGTGTCCCTCCTGAAACCCGTGTATTTGTCCGGTTTTCCGAGTCATCTGCCGGGGCATCAGGTTCGTCTACGGACGACTACGAGGTGAATGCAATTTTAGGGTGCAAGGTGGTACGTGGCAAAAAATTTTATTTAGTGGACTGGAGGGTAATGGTCCTGAGGATAGGTCATGGGAGCCTGCTGAGCCTATTCAGGCTCCGCAGCTCATTGCTGCCTTCGAACGAAGTGAGGTCCAAGGAGTGGTGTCCTAGGGAGGGGCAAATGTTAGGAGTTGAGTTCCTGCTTCTGCAGAGGGGGAATCTCGAGCCATCTTCGATGCAGTCCCCCATCCTTCTCCTGCCACAGTGGAGCCTGCTCAGCAGAGACGTCAGTCCCAGCAACTCGCCCAGCCTGATACGGTACAAAGGGTTACTGCTGCCTCTCTAGGTTCTGTCATTGTAGCCAGTACTGGTCTGCGGTGAGCAGACGGCTGTGGGACTAAGTCCTGCTTTTCCCCTTCCGAGCATGCCCAGGGTAAGGCCTCTCATTGGAGACCAAGGGTCACATGCTCAGGTACTGCAGCAACTCCTATTGGTCCTCTAAGAAGGTCCTGAACGTGCTCTAGTTCTATGACAGTCTCCCATTGGTCTTTCCAGGAACGTCCTGTAGTTGCTGCTGCTATAAAAAGGTTGCATGGCCGCACGGCCATGCGCTAGTATTAATTTCTGTTATGTGCTTTGCGCCAGTGTGGGTTATGCATGTGTTTAGGGACGCAGCTGAAATAAGCCCCTAGAATACCGGCACCTCCGGTGAGGATTTGTGAGCATGGTTCAGGGCTCGGGCTGAAATTAGCCCCTAGTATACCGGCACCTCGGGTGAGGAGTTTGCTGTGTGCATTGTTGACTACATTATTACGACTGCTATCTGCTCAGCAGTTACCTCTGTGCTCCTGAGCGCTTTGCAGGACACAGCGTTTATGTCGCGACTCTGTGAAGTAGCAGAGTTCGCTTATACCGCCATATAGCGCCATTTGCTAGCAGCAGGTTCTTCCTGCGCGGTGGACCCCGGGCTGCGAACGCACCTTTAATTTTATATTTAATTGGTGCGGTCCGCTAGCCTAACACAGTGTAAGTGGCTGAAGCAATTTCTGTGAGTATTTTCACACATTTTTTTAGACTAGCCCGTACATCAGCAGAACAGAGTACAAGTCTGACAGATAGTGAGCAATGGGAGAGGATGGTGCAGGAGTATCTCAAGCTCAATATCAATACCATCAAGAAGAGTTTAGACACTTTTGCACGTTGGTCTTCAAAAATGGAAGAGTAGCCTGAACTCGCCTGTCACACCTTGGGATTTTGTCATTTTGCTTTTTGTGACAGCATGGGAACTCGCAGTGATCTGCAATACCCAGCGCTGTTACCATTGGTGACTTCAGTAAGGTTACTGCTGGTCAGAGCCGGTGTTTCCCACTCTGTCACACATCATTGTAACCGTCTGATATCTGGGCCCTCTAGTCACTTGAATTGGATTTGGGATCAAGTTTGGGTACCGTTCTGGTACCTAAACCCCAAACTTTGTTATAAGGTTCGGCCTAATCCAATGGTCCTGAACATCCACGGCTCTGCCATCCCTACTCATGTGTATTCTGTGATCTATTAGTATACAAAAAGTCTTTTTCACACATGCTGTTGCTTAGTTCTATTCCTCCCATTCTGTAGATGTATTTTCGCTTTACATTGTTTAAGCTTATCTACATCCTTCTGATTCCTTTCTCTGTCTTCTCTAGTATAAGGTTTCCTCCTAGCTTTGAATTGTCTGCAAATTTTATTAGTGTAACTTAAGTTTCCCTTATCTAGATCTAATATTAAAAAGTGTTAAACACTGGGGCAGGACAGAAACTTGTCGTAACCCACTTGAAACACTCTTTCAATTGGATGTGCAACCATTTATTACCACTCTTTGAGTACAATCACTGTGACAGTTATAAATCCACCTAACCGTAGCCTTGTCAATCTCATACTTGGCCATTTTTTCAATAAATAAAAAATAGTCTAAATTGCAAATATAACAAAGAATTTTTATTACAAATGTTAAAAACACATATATAATACAATATAAATGACAATGATTAGGGAAATCTGCTGAATCCAAACAGGGCAAGAAAGAGTATGTGGTCCCTTTAAATAACCATGCTAGCACAGATCATTGACTGCATATACAAGGAAAAGGTTTCCATTGGAACATGAAATTCAACAGCAGTATCTCGTGCTCACAATATCAGCGGTCCATAACAGACTCAAAAACGCCAATAGACATGGCTAGTACATAGTGGTTAGAAGCATTATGCTAAGGACACTTACATAACCTGTGTGGTACACTTGCTGCCCCTGCGCCCCAACGCACGTTTCGCTTCTTCGTCAGGAGGCGTGCCTTGGGTGAGGGGATTGTGCTTTTAAACCAGAGTTCACCAATCAGAAGATCCGAGTTTAACACTAATGAATGGGCCTGGATAACAGCTGTAAAACTGCACACCATAGACTAGGTCCTGCTTAGTAACGGCGCATGCTCAGGTGACGTCAGCCTTCATAAACAGGAAGTGAGCTCGCGGACGTGGGACAGAAGCGCCGGTCATCGTCATGGAGACGGCGCCTGCGCCTCGATCCTCAAGTGTCCGCTTACCCAGCTATCCGAAGGTGAGTATCCTCAGACATGCGCACTAGCAGAAAGGCCAGCACATAGAAAAGGTCATTAAATAACATGACTGAATGCAATCAGACATTGATACCAACAATGGGGATTATAGGGTATATTAAAAACATGTGGATATGGATAACCATTAGGAATACAAATGTAACAATATTATGTGCCTTATATTGTGGATTTCAGTGACTATCAGACCATACATCTATGACATAAAAATGCACAGATACATACATGTGTATATACATACGAGGACATGAATAACATAGGTAAACAAGCAGCCTACTTAATCCCAAGGCGATGGTGTACATCAAGAGAAATACATATAGCGATTAAAAATATTATAATAACACCACATATCGTGATTATTGTGAATAATATAATATACCTTATACATTTTAAAGATAGAAATATAGGAACATCAAATAGAGTGAAATACAGAAAAAAAGACATGTCTTGATAACAAAAGAAAATTGATTGCAGATTTTGTTCCAAGAATCTCATTTTGCTGGATATAGACCTATGATGGTAAAATTATGCCAAGCCAGTTATAGATAAACCTAGGTGATACTAAGAGAAAAACACATAAATTAAAATAAAAAAACAAAAATAAAAATGAAGAATAGAAATGTCCCCACCACCCAAAAAGAAACCCAATATTATAAAAATGAACTGAACCCAAAACTCTCATTGAGTCCATATGGTGCAATTGTACGAAGCCTGTATATCCATCGGCTTTCGATTTGTGCAAGATTTTGAAGAGATCAACACCTCTTGGACCCAATGAGACTTTATCGATAGCACATACAATGAGCTTACTTGAGTCAGACTTGTGATACTCTTTGAAGTGTTTTGGAAGGGTCTTTAATGGCTCATCCTCATGTGTGGTTTTTGCTCTTTCAATATCTCGCACATGTTCTCTGACACGTATTTTTAATTCTCTGGTAGTCATTCCAATATAGACTAGCCCACAGGGACAATGAGCGTGATAAATAACTCCTGCAGAGGAACAGGTAAGCCGATGAAGAATTTTATATGTTCGAGACCCATCGCAGTTTGCAAAATCTTTGCATTTAACCAAATTTCTGCACGCTTAACATAGTCCACATGGAAAAAATCCCAGTAGACTAGAACTCTCACTTACAGGTTTAGAGCCCTTATAATGGCTTTTGACCAATAAATCACGTAGATTTCTTGATCTTTTGGCAGTGATCAAGGGGGCTGATGGAATAATGTTCTTCAAAATCGGATCCACTTTCAACACTTCCCAATGTTTTCTAAAAATTCCCACTAAATGATCCCATTGATTATTAAATGGAGTGATAAGTCGAATAGGTGGATTCTCATTAGGATTCTGATTTTGTTGCTTATACAAAAGGTCATTTCTCGAGACGGAACAAGCTCGCCTATAGCCCCGGCGTATTGCTCTATGGCTATAACCTCGTTCCCTGAAACGATTATATAGATCTTTCGCCTGAACATTGAATTTTTCCTGGCTGGAACAGATTCTCTTAATTCGCAGGTGTTGTCCTATGGGGATGCTGTTAATGGTTGACCGCAGGTGTGAAGAACCCGCATGAAGTAATGAGTTGGTGGCTGTAGGTTTACGAAAAATATCCGTGGCCAGCCGACCATCCTCAGAGATTTCAATATCAATATCAAGGAAATTGACCCTCCGTCCATGCTGATAGGTCAATTTAATATTAAGACTGTTGTCATTGATTTCAGACATAAAAGAGTCCAATTCACTAATGGAACCACCCCAAATGAACCAGATATCATCAATATATCTGATCCATTTATGTACTTTGTCTATTTGGTTTGGGGGGCTGCTCTGAAAAATAGATCGCTCCCAAGCCCCAAGGAACAGGTTGGCATACGATGGGGCACAGCATGCCCCCATCGCTGTTCCCTGGAGCTGGAGATAGATCTGACCATTAAAAATAAAACAATTATGTTTCAAAATGAATTCCAACAAAGTGAGAATAACTTCAATCAGTGGTTTTTCAAAATTACTGCTGTCTAGAAACCAAGACACGGCTCTCAAACCATCACCATGTCTAATTGAAGTATAGAGGCTCTCCACATCTGCGGTCACCATAACTTCATCATCCTGCAATTCCAAACCATCAAAGTGGCCAAGGGCCGATGTAGTGTCTTTGACAAAAGAAGGCAATGTGGATACTATTGGCTTCAAATAATAGTCAATGAATTGGCATATAACCTCGCATAGGCTATCATTACCCGAGACTATTGGTCTGCCCGGGGGGTCAATTGGGTTTTTGTGGATCTTCGGATAAGGTAAAGAGTGGCAAGCCGAGGTTTCAATGACATAATCTTATCAACCATCTTTTTAGGAACTATATTATTTTCAAATGCCATTGAGACGATGTTACAAAGATCCTTATGATAGGATATCAGAGGATTAAATGGAAGTTTTCTATAGCAAGCTTTATCCGAGAGCAACTTCACTGCCTGTTTCTCATACATTGTGTTTGGCCAAATGACCAAATTACCACCTTTGTCAGCTGGTTTTATGGAAACGTCAGACCATGATTGCAACTCTCGGATAGCTGCCATAGTGATTTTCTTATTTCCATATCCACCAGGAATGGTTTTAAGATTCTCAATATCAGCTGTAACCAGTTTGACAAAGATGTCCACAGCGGGCATCCATGAAAACTGGGGAATTTTTTTGGTTTTTGAAAAAGATGATGTGGAAAGCTGCTTACCTCATCTGGATCTTCTTCACCAGCTAGGGACTCTAGTATTGCTAGTGCCTCCCTTTCCTCTCTTGTATCAAGTATAACACCTGAATTTGATCTTTCATGAAATCTTTTCAAGATAAGTTTTCTGGCGAATAGATGCGTGTCCTTGATTACCGTGAAAGGGTCTAAAGAAATACCAGGGGAAAAGGTTAGACCCTTCTCAAGTATATCAATTTGAGTATCTGTTAATTCATGTTCCGAAAGGTTTATTACCTTTGGGTGATCATTTCTGTGGTAGCTCTCTTGATTCCCTTTTTGATTACGATATGGGCGTTTACCGCCAAATCTAGTTTTGATGTTCCGATAATTACCAATCTCTGGTTCTGAATTAGAAGATATATTGCTAGCATATGATGACATGAGACATTAGAAGCACTCCGTTTCAATGAATGTTCATCTTTTTTGCTTTAAATTGCCAGCGATACACTTTTTTCGCTTCATAATCGCCTACATCTCTCTGATATTTTTTATTCTTCAAGGCACTGATATCTTGTTCCCATTTTCCTAAATCACGCTCAAGGTCCCTGTAGAACTCGTCCAATTCACCTGGCTGACATTTTTGATTAAGTATCACCTGCGATTGTTCAATCTGCAAGTCAGTCTCAGCCAACAACTTAATGTTTTTTTCATTGATGATTTGCATAAACGCCAAAGAACAGCCAGTAGCTGTCTCCTCCCACTTTTTCAAAAGCATTTCATCATCCAAATTAAAGGAGGGGTACAATTGTACTCTCAAGCCTCTGGGGATTATTTTCAATTTGGAATAATTCTCCAGAGAAATTTTTGTCCACCATAATCGCGTCTTCCTATGGACCAAATTTCTGTGTGTACGGGTCAGTTCTTTAAAATCAGAATGAGTATCTTTAAAATTGGATGCAGATCCCTGGGAAAAAATACTAGATGCTTTTTGAAGCCAGGTTGCTTCTCTGGCTTTTAGGTCCATAGTGACCAACACTAGGCAAAATCAATCTGTTGAAAAACAGAAATAATATCGTAATAATAACAACAAAAGCCCAAAATAATGATAATTGCAAAAACTAATTAATATTAATGACACAAGAGAAAATAGTCTAAATTGCAAATATAACAAAGAATTTTTATTACAAATGTTAAAAACACATATATAATACAATATAAATGACAATGATTAGGGAAATCTGCTGAATCCAAACAGGGGCAAGAAAGAGTATGTGGTCCCTTTAAATAACCATGCTAGCACAGATCATTGACTGCATATACAAGGAAAAGTTTTCCATTGGAACATGAAATTCAACAGCAGTATCTCGTGCTCACAATATCAGCGGTCCATAACAGACTCAAAAACGCCAATAGACATGGCTAGTACATAGTGGTTAGAAGCATTATGCTAAGGACACTTACATAACCTGTGTGGTACACTTGCTGCCCCTGCGCCCCAACGCACGTTTCGCTTCTTCGTCAGGAGGCGTGCCTTGGGGTGAGGGGATTGTGCTTTTAAACCAGAGTTCACCAATCAGAAGATCCGAGGTTTAACACTAATGAATGGGCCTGGATAACAGCTGTAAAACTGCACACCATAGACTAGGTCCTGCTTAGTAACGGCGCATGCTCAGGTGACGTCAGCCTTCATAAACAGGAAGTGAGCTCGCGGACGTGGGACAGAAGCGCCGGTCATCGTCATGGAGACGGCGCCTGCGCCTCGATCCTCAAGTGTCCGCTTACCCAGCTATCCGAAGGTGAGTATCCTCAGACATGCGCACTAGCAGAAAGGCCAGCACATAGAAAAGGTCATTAAATAACATGACTGAATGCAATCAGACATTGATACCAACAATGGGGATTATAGGGTATATTAAAAACATGTGGATATGGATAACCATTAGGAATACAAATGTAACAATATTATGTGCCTTATATTGTGGATTTCAGTGACTATCAGACCATACATCTATGACATAAAAATGCACAGATACATAAGGGTCAATTTCCTTGATATTGATATTGAAATCTCTGAGGATGGTCGGCTGGCCACGGATATTTTTCGTAAACCTACAGCCACCAACTCATTACTTCATGCGGGTTCTTCACACCTGCGGTCAACCATTAACAGCATCCCCATAGGACAACACCTGCGAATTAAGAGAATCTGTTCCAGCCAGGAAAAATTCAATGTTCAGGCGAAAGATCTATATAATCGTTTCAGGGAACGAGGTTATAGCCATAGAGCAATACGCCGGGGCTATAGGCGAGCTTGTTCCGTCTCGAGAAATGACCTTTTGTATAAGCAACAAAATCAGAATCCTAATGAGAATCCACCTATTCGACTTATCACTCCATTTAATAATCAATGGGATCATTTAGTGGGAATTTTTAGAAAACATTGGGAAGTGTTGAAAGTGGATCCGATTTTGAAGAACATTATTCCATCAGCCCCCTTGATCACTGCCAAAAGATCAAGAAATCTACGTGATTTATTGGTCAAAAGCCATTATAAGGGCTCTAAACCTGTAAGTGAGAGTTCTAGTCTACTGGGATTTTTTCCATGTGGACTATGTAAAGCGTGCAGAAATTTGGTTAAATGCAAAGATTTTGCAAACTGCGATGGGTCTCGAACATATAAAATTCTTCATCGGCTTACCTGTTCCTCTGCAGGAGTTATTTATCACGCTCATTGTCCCTGTGGGCTAGTCTATATTGGAATGACTACCAGAGAATTAAAAATACGTGTCAGAGAACATGTGCGAGATATTGAAAGAGCAAAAACCACACATGAGGATGAGCCATTAAAGACCCTTCCAAAACACTTCAAAGAGTATCACAAGTCTGACTCAAGTAAGCTCATTGTATGTGCTATCGATAAAGTCTCATTGGGTCCAAGAGGTGGTGATCTCTTCAAAAATCTTGCACAAATCGAAAGCCGATGGATATACAGGCTTCGTACAATTGCACCATATGGACTCAATGAGAGTTTTGGGTTCAGTTCATTTTTATAATATTGGGTTTCTTTTTGGGTGGTGGGGACATTTCTATTCTTCATTTTTATTTTTGTTTTTATATTATTTTAATTTCTGTGTTTTTCTCTTAGTATCACCTAGGTTTATCTATAACTGGCTTGGCATAATTTTACCATCATGGGTCTATATCCAGCAAAATGAGATTCTTGGAACAAAATCTGCAATCAATTTTCTTTTGTTATCAAGACATGTCTTTTTTTCTGTATTTCACTCTATTTGATGTTCCTATATTTCTATCTTTAAAATGTATAAGGTATATTATATTATTCACAATAATCACGATATGTGGTGTTATTATAATATTTTTAATCGCTATATGTATTTCTCTTGATGTACACCATCGCCTTGGGATTAAGTAGGCTGCTTGTTTACCTATGTTATTCATGTCCTCGTATGTATATACACATGTATGTATCTGTGCATTTTTATGTCATAGATGTATGGTCTGATAGTCACTGAAATCCACAATATAAGGCACATAATATTGTTACATTTGTATTCCTAATGGTTATCCATATCCACATGTTTTTAATATACCCTATAATCCCCATTGTTGGTATCAATGTCTGATTGCATTCAGTCATGTTATTTAATGACCTTTTCTATGTGCTGGCCTTTCTGCTAGTGCGCATGTCTGAGGATACTCACCTTCGGATAGCTGGGTAAGCGGACACTTGAGGATCGAGGCGCAGGCGCCGTCTCCATGACGATGACCGGCGCTTCTGTCCCACGTCCGCGAGCTCACTTCCTGTTTATGAAGGCTGACGTCACCTGAGCATGCGCCGTTACTAAGCAGGACCTAGTCTATGGTGTGCAGTTTTACAGCTGTTATCCAGGCCCATTCATTAGTGTTAAACCTCGGATCTTCTGATTGGTGAACTCTGGTTTAAAAGCACAATCCCCTCACCCCAAGGCACGCCTCCTGACGAAGAAGCAAAACGTGCGTTGGGGCGCAGGGGCAGCAAGTGTACCACACAGGTTATGTAAGTGTCCTTAGCATAATGCTTCTAACCACTATGTACTAGCCATGTCTATTGGCGTTTTTGAGTCTGTTATGGACCGCTGATATTGTGAGCACGAGATACTGCTGTTGAATTTCATGTTCCAATGGAAACCTTTTCCTTGTATATGCAGTCAATGATCTGTGCTAGCATGGTTATTTAAAGGGACCACATACTCTTTCTTGCCCCTGTTTGGATTCAGCAGATTTCCCTAATCATTGTCATTTATATTGTATTATATATGTGTTTTTAACATTTGTAATAAAAATTCTTTGTTATATTTGCAATTTAGACTATTTTCTCTTGTGTCATTGATATTATTTAGTTTTTGCAATTATCATTATTTTGGGCTTTTGTTGTTATTATTACATTTTTTCAATAAGGATAGTATGAGATACTTTATCAAATGCTTTGCCGAAGTTGAGATATACTATTTCTACCACATTTACTTGATCCACCCAGTCCATCATAGAAGGAAATTAGATTAGTCTGGCATGACCTGTTTGCTACAAACTCATACTGGCTCTTGTTAATTACTGACCTTTAATTTTCTGACTCCATCTTATTTCCTTGTTTGAAGATATGGACAAAATTTACCCTTCTTAAATTTTCTGGGACTTCTGTTTGACAGGAATTTTCAAAGATTCTGGTAGTGGTTTTGCAATTTTTTTCTCTTTTTCAGTACCCCAGGATGTAATTCATCTGGACCAGAAGATTTAAATTCATTTATATTAGCTAAATGTTCCCTCATCATCTCTTTGTTTATAGATAGTGAAGATTCATTTATCCCTTGAATAGCACAGTGAAGATCAGTTGATGTTACATTTGCCTTTTTAGAGAACACAGATGTTAAATAGGATTTTAAAAGTTCTACCTTCTCAACATAATTTTTGACCATTTCACCCTTTTCATTATGTAAAAATCCTATAGCATCTTTGACTTTATTTTTGCTTTTGACATGTCCCCAAAATCTTTTTTTATTGCTTTAAGCCTCCTTTGAAAGTCTCAATTCATTACTGGTTTTAGCTTTTCTAACACTTACCCTGCTTTCACTGCAGACAGCATTATATTCTTCTTTAGATATGCTTCCCTCTTTCCATTTGTTATTCATTTTTTTTCATTCTTAGCAAGTTTTTAAGTTTTTGTTCATCCATCCTGGTCTCTTTAAATGATTCCAATTCTTCCTTCTTTTCAGGATTGTTACTGATTGTGCAGTGAGAATTTTATTTAGCAAAAACTCCCATCATTCTTGGACATTTCTACTCTTTAGAACATCCAGCAATTGGACCTTTCCCACCCTCTTTCTGAATTTATTAAAATCTGCCTTTCTGAAGTCCAACCTTAAAGTCTGAGTCCTCGCAGATCTTGCTCCTCTTGAAATCCAAAGTACGAAGATAGCATGATCACTGCCTCCTAAATTCCCAGCCACCTGTACTTCCTCAACCATTTCCTTCCTGTTGGTAACAATTAGGTCCAAGATTGCAGATCTTCTTGTTCTCTCTTCTAACTTTTGAAAGATAAAGTTGTCAGTGAGAAAAAATAAGAATTTTTTGGACATAATGTATTACTTTTGCCTGAGAGAGATTTTCATCACATATCTAGATAGATAAAATATGCCATGATGGTCACTATGTCCTACTTTGTTTATGAACAAAGGCATCTGAAGTAAATGGAGTCTAGTAAACAGATTAACTGCAATGATCTGATCATACAGATTTGCTGCTACTTAAGAAAAATGAATATTCACTTCTTTCCACTCCCATAGGCTGCTCAAGTTGAGCCGCTGGTGCCACCTGAAGCTTGTTCTGAGGAACGGGGATCTGTACCCACTCCTTTTGACCCACCTGGTAGGTTCTCTCATAGGCATTCTGATTACACCATCGCTTCTGGTCAGCCTGGGCTTGCGCCATATTGTCATGCACAAACTATGTCAAGGCCTACATCTTGTCCAAGAAGCGCGCAACATACTCGATGACTGACAATCCAGTGGTGGATTAGTCTCCTTCCCAAGCCTGTTTCACCAAAGACAGGTGCCCCCACACTCATCACCCTTACAGAAGCTCAATGGGGGAGAACCCTGTTGAGGCCTGTGGAACCTTCCATTAGGCAAATAGCAGATGTAGGGAGTACCGCTCCCAGTTGCGCCCTTGGGAGTCGACCAATATCTTAATCATCTGCTTCAGGGTACTATTGAACCGTTTACATAGGTCATTATTCTGTGGGTTGGGGATGTATGGGCTAGTCACAATATGTTGCACCTGTATCTGCGTACAGAGGGTGTTGCGACATGATATGGGTCCCCTGGCTGGTGAGCATTTCCTGGGGTACACCCACTCAGAGAGAAAATCTCCAGTAAGGCAGTGACCACCTTGTTGGACCAAATTGATAACAAGGCTACTGCTATGGATACCAGGTGGCATAGTCTACTACCATCAGTACGGAGCATTTCCTGGAGCTACAGAGAGTGGACAGTGGTCCAGCGAGAACCACAGCCACCCTCTTAAAAGGGCTCTTCAATAATGGGCAGAGTTACCAGTGGAACTTTGGGGAGCCGCCCCATCTTCCCATCCTCTGACAGGTGTCACACGAGTGGCAAAAGGCAGCAACATTAGCCCCATCTTTGGACAGTAGAAATGCTTGGCTAGCCTGGCCTTTGTTTTAGTGATCCCTAGATGTCTCTCCATTGTAATCTCTTGTGGAATCTGCAATATATTTGCCCTGAGCAGACAAGGTACCACTAACTGTCGGTCCCTAAGTCACGTTTCTGGTGAACCCTGCTGGACCGTCACCTGGTACGTCCGGCCATAGTCTCAAATCACTCGCATGAGATCTGAGTCCAAGGGAAGGGGTGCTGCCTGCTCCTTGAGAGCTTTCAGGCTGTCATCAGTTTCCAATGCTACCTGAATCCCCTGACTGGACATGGCCAAAATAGACGAGATAGCCATATCTTCTGTCAGGTTCCAGGGACCTGTCTCTTGGTCTCCATCTGACCTGGAAGCCACTTGGCTGGAAGGGGGAAAGTAGTCTGACCCCAAGGGTCCCCTGGTTACCTGGCACTACCACTGTGTGTGACAGCGGCCACGGCCTCTGAAACCATGAGTACTGCCCGCTTCCCCTCTGCTTCTGACCTAGAATTTTGACCAGATTGACTAACCTGGCCCTCTGACATCCTAGTTGTGGAAGAACCCTGCAATGAAGCTCAACCTGAGAGCCCTACCTCTCTTGGGACAGCTCTGCCCTCCGTTGCACACTTCCCCTCCACAGCTGTCTACTCCCTGTTCATCCCCTCCGTGACAATTTCACAGGACAAAAGGTTAAGCCATTATTACAGCTTGCTTGATTGATCTCTTTTCCCCCGAGGGAGATGGACACAGTATATCATCCACTATTACATCCCCATCAGTAGGCATTTTAGTCACATTGACAACATCAACAATCAACAACAGGGGTGGACATTACATTGCTGTCTGGAAGATCAGGCCTTGGGGTTTCAGTGGCCAGATTCTGGGACACTAGCCTCCCCAAATCTGTTCCAAGCAAAACTCTTGCAGGAATATTTGAGGATACTCCCAACTCCCATACTTCCTGTCCTGTGCCCCAGTTCAAATACACCTTGGTGACATGCAGCGACGGTTCGACTCCTCCAATCCCAAGAGACAGCAAAGATTTTCCCAGGAACCAAATCTTGTGGGATCACCAGTTTAGGTCGCATCATCTCAGCGCTGGTGTCTCACCATCCCATGGCCACTTCTTGGCCTATGGTGATTGGCTGAAAGTTGTCAAGGGACTTCCCACCACGCACACTAAACAGTGGACGGTTTCTGAGACGGGCCCTTCTGGCACTGGGAACACATGGCTTTGCAGGGATGGCTAAGTGGGAGTGTCCCTTCTGATATGAAGAGGGAAGAATAGGCATGTGTCCCTTTGGGCTTGGGGCAGTGACAGCAAGCACCATGTTCGTTTTATCCCTTCTAAAGCCAGCAAGTTTCTTGGCCTCTGGAGTCCTGTTGGAGTACTTATTGGCAAGTTATTGGCAAGTTTCTTGGCCTCTGGAGTCCTGTTGGAGTATTTATTGGCAAGTGTCGCTGTTGCCGAGACCCCCTTTGGATTCTGTGTCACGGAGGTACTGCTGGTGGTCCTCCGGTCAGTTCCACCAAAACTGCTCCATTGCGATGAGCTCCTTCAGCTGTTGAATATTGGTGAGCTCCAATCCCGTGGTCAATTGGTCGGCCACTCTCAATATGGCCCACCTGTGATCATCCCAGCTGTCGGCAGGAAAATGCTGCATACTCTGGTGCTTCTTCTGATACATTTCAGGGGTCAAGTTTTACTGCCAGACCAGAGCCTGCTTTATGTCCTTTTAGTTCAGGGTGGTCAAGCTGGGCAGGTATCCAATAACTTCCAGGGCCTTACCCCTGAGGTAAGGGGTTAAAAAACGGACCCACTGTTCCTCAGGCAAATTTCACTGATGACAAGTCTTTTCAAAGGCCAGCATGGAAGTGTCCAAGTCTCCTCCTTTTTCCGGCAGGGGGAAGTCCTCACCTGTAGATTCGGGTTCCAGATCTCAATGGACTTGCGACTGGCTGTACTGTAGTCTGCAATTGGAGAAGGAGTTTATCTGGAGTATTTGTAGCTGGTGCTCGACTTCACGCTGAAGTTCTGCTGCTGCCATGAGGGTTTCATACATGGCCTTGTCTCCAGCCTTCAGTCTGGCCAGTGCAGCTTACAGGAGGATATCTGAGCTTTCCTGTCTGGATCGACGGGCAGATGACTAGTGGCCCACTGCGGGACTTACCGCCGGCGACAAGCTCTTTGGGGGCTTTGACTGGACTCTACTTCACCTGGAATAACATTGCTTTCCACCTCCTCCCCACCATCTGTAGTATTGGCCATCTCCTTAGCTCTGCCCCTGGTGTCACTGTCAAACTGATGCACCCTGGGGTGGTCCTTAATGCAAGGAAAAATAATATTTTCAGTTTTTGATGGGGCACCCTCTAAAATGATTAATTTGAGCAAAATTTAAATAAACTACAAAAATGTTAGAAATCTTTTCAGTTTTACAGGTCCCTACTCCTTACTAGTGATGAGCAAGCAGTAAACTGCTTGGGTACTTGGTACTTGAATCAAGCACTTTGGAATGCTCTAGTGCTCGTTGCAAGTACAGAGCATAATTTAAGTCAATGGAGCAGTCAAGCATTTTTCCTGCAGACTTTTACTCGATGTCCACTCGATGTGGGGAAAAAAGAGTGAGAGCGAGAGAGAGAATAATTTTTATTTATCAACAAAAACAGTTACTATTGCTGCCGGTTTAAACACTTGTTTCATAGCATCACTTATTTGCAGTTCATGAATGTTTGATTCATTCTATCTCCATATCGTTCTCAATACTCATTGACTACCAGCAGCAGAAATTGTTTTTATTCTTCATTTGTTGTGTGCACCTTGTTAACTTTTCAATCAGTGCTGCTCTTCGTTCTGCAGTATCATTAGTCAATATCATATCACTAAGTTTTTTTGGCAGCGCGGTAGCCTTCATCTGCAGGCCATAGATCTACATCTTTGGACAGTAACGGCGATGACATTCCACTGATGCTAAAGAACTCTTAGGTTTTCTGAGTGACATAGTCTTCCGGTTCTTTGCCACAACTGATGCTGAATTAAGAGTTATCTTCTTGGAAGAATGTTCTGCAGCTGGTGTTGTAGGACTGTCACTATCAGACATTTTGTGTAATTTGACACAGCATCATCAAACAAAGATAAAGCGATCAGTTCCTCGGACAAGTACCATAAGTGCCTTTTCATCTTCTTCATTTTGACTTCTGACACTGAGTTGTTCTGTTCTTTGTACAGAAAGATGTCCTTGAGCAGCTGGAGATCAATGTGTGGAGCTCATGGTGCTGATGGCTCCAGGAACCACACTTTCACATAGATCAAAACAGTGAATGAACAGATGTCTGTAATAGCATTTTCTTCCTGATTTGTCAGTATGGACTGACTCCTCAGTATCCACATTTTTAGCGCATGTATGGCCTTTGCCATCCATCTGGCTCGATGCAGTCAAGCTGGAGCTCTGAATGAAATTCCTATAAATGGAACACCACGAAGGAAAATTATTATCTTCAAAAATTCTTGATAGTTCTCGAGGAGTTGGTACTGAAGCAGTTCTATCTCGGCAAAGGCTATGACTTCAGCTGCAATGTGGGAAACTGCTATTTACATTATCTGGTCTGATAGTCCTGTCCTGAACGTAGTCAAGTCAATGATATGCTAGTTGTTATTGAACCTGCTGAAGATAATTTTTTGTAGACCTTTCAACAGACTAAGGCAATGAACATCCACTTTCTAGGATATGATGGCTGCATGGAAATAATAGTGTGGCCTTGCAAGCTTCTGCTCTAGAAGTTTGCAGTCACCGTTCCAGAAATCCATGTTGACAGATGTGGTATCAAAACACATGCACTTCACATTGTCAGTAACATTTAACATGCCTGGTTGACTGCTGCAGTATAAACAACATTAGCACAAGCTTCACCTGTTCTTTTGGCAAGCTTTGGAACTCCATTCAACAGATCAATGCCAACTCCTGATACTAGAATGGGAAGACGGTCTACAGTTTTCCTGCTGCTGATGTTTTCTAAGAGCTTTCCATCCCAGTGAATTGTTAAAGGTACAGTTGGTTGAAACTCCTGTTTAGAGCCATTGTCTTATGGCCTTTTATTCTTTCTCTACAAGCTGATGAATGATTTACATTGAAATCTGCAGACTCATGGCCAAAGTGCTAAAGTGTTTGTGTGAGAATAATTGCTGCATTTCTGTCACTAACTTTGGCCACATCAAGGCTTGCTGACAGTTTGTCATTCACTACACTGACTCTTCCTCTTTTGTCTCATTTTCATGATGCAGTACCTTTGATATTTCAAATGTTTCATCATCTTCAGTATCTGTATCTACTTCATCAGATGAAACATGTAATACCACTTTTTCCTCTCTAAAACTTCTTTCTCGTTTCTATTTCTCAATTCTTTTCATGTAATTTGTCTTTATTTCTTGACAATTTCTTTGCTATTTTTCAAACTCTTTGTCAACACCTCCCTTTTTCCATGGCATCCAGTTTGACTGTAAGCCAGCAAAAACTGTTGTCTTCCGGTATTCATATCATATCTATAGCCGTAGAATGCACAATACCAAACATGTTGTCTAAACATGTTTTATTACATTCTTCCTCCTTCTTTTTCAGACTATCAGAACATTTAGTTTTGTTTTCTTTGTTTTTCTTCAGCTTATAATATTCTTTGAAGAGATTTTACTCTTTTTCAACAACATGTTCAACAACATGTTTTTTTCAGTCTCATGTGGGTGCCTGCCTTTGCTCAGACATCAAGAACATCATTAGCTGTTAGACGAGCTGCATCACAAACTGTCTGTTTAGTAATTTTCTTGTAGTAGTAGAACAGTGACATAACCTTTCTCTCAGATGGTAGTTTAATTGAAGATAAACTACTATTAGACATTTGTACAATAAGCCACAAGTCTGTTTCGCTTTTGGTTGTTGGCTTTGACATACTTCAGTGCTGGCTGCTATGTTTGATGTTTTGTTTTTGTAACCCCTATAAAGGGAGTAAGGTGTACAGGAACTGAGAAAAATAGAAAGACAGTGCTTCTCAGTAAAAGACATTAATCTTCTCAGAACTGTATTATCGAAGAAACCTGGATGAGGAGGAACAGCATAAGAGGACAGGACGGATTGGCTAAGCAAACTGGAGAAAGAGGGTGTTATTAATGTTAGGCTATAATAAGCAAAAATTGTGCCATCCTGCCCAAACCAGATATTTTAGATAGGGCGCAAAAGTTTCATGGTAGGTAGAGAGTGAGACCCCTAAATATGAGTGTATCTGGCTGAATTATTATTTATTTCATTTTTGCTTACATACAGAAATAGAATTAAGGGGTGTCTACTAGGTATGAGGGAATGTACTCAGTGTTTCGAGGATATCACTCTTATCTGGGTGCTTGGATATGCTTGGCACTCGGCAAGCATTTGCCGGAGTTCAATTTCAAACTCAAATCCCCACTCCATATGTTTGGCGCCTATTACACAGTCAATAAGCATACGGGGATTACCTACGAGTCACTATAATGCCATAGCTATCTTGTTATACAAAAAAAAAAAAAAAACCCTGTTTGGGAGAGAAGAATAGACAAATCGCGGCGCCCTAAGTGCGTAAAAACAATATTATAGTCTTTAGAGTGTGCACAATTTTATGCACTCACCTGATAGAAGACTAATATGGCTTTAGATTGTGTATCCTCAAAAATCCTTCTGGGATACTTTTCAATAGACAGGGCTTGCAGCTTGCCTCGGGTGGATCCAAGTGAAAGAGCCAGATTCAGGCTCACACAAGATGAGTAAATCAAGAAAGGCACATCCAGCCCACATCCAAAGATGATATTTCATATTTTTTTATTTAATAAGTTAAAATGACTTAACTTATTAAATAAAAAAATATGAAATATCATCTTTGGATGTGAGTCCTGGGAAGCGCTGCCATTCATGGGCTGGATGTGCCTTTCTTGATATAGCTATCTTGTTAGTGGCATTACTGTGATTGAAGGACAGGTAACGCCAGGCTCAACACAGTGACACCATTGCACAGCTCTGTGACAGTTGTTACTGGAGGGAGGGAGTGCTTGTCCAGGTGTGTGTACAGTTTAAAGAATCAGAGTCCTGTACTGTTGATACTGGTGCTGAAGCTGAACAATTATACTAACAGTCCTTGTAAAATCGAATTTTGTACTTTGCTGTTTTTCATCAGATACAATCGGCATTTAGCCTAGGGAGGGAGAGATAGTTGCAGTATCAGGAAGAGTGGCTGAATACAGTCTCCAGGCAGGGACTAGGGCTTTGCAGTCCATTGCTAAATATACAGCTGGCGCTGTTGACTACATTTTTACTTTTTGGGTGAAAAAATAGACTACATTGTCATCCATAAAGTATTAGGTCCTTTGTGGTACATTTTGGTGCTATATAACACTCCAAAAAAGAATTGAAACATTTTTCTATACTCAATTATTCGTCCATATAGTATCACAAGGTCTGTGATACATTTTGGTGCTATATAACAGTTTAAAAAAGTGTTGAAATTTTTTTCTTTGTTAAATTACTCATTCATAGAGTATTGCAAGCTCTGTGAGCAACAAAAGTGGCAGAATCACACAATGCTCCCTAAGGAGTTACCAGAGGAGTATCAGAACCAGAGAAAGTTGGCACGACAGTGGAGGTGGCAGGAGCCTGTGGTCCGGAACTGGACACTTTCCCAGAACCACAAAGGCCCAAACCCAGGCCACAGCCTTTATCACTGTATTTTTTGTGTACTTTGGACGGGAGCGCCAGGATCCATGAACTGGTGAGCAGACTGCAGGGCCTAGGCTGATGCCTAGGCTGATCAGAAGAGACAAAGAGAACCAGGACCAGGGCTGGAGAAATGCTAGCGGGCCCTCTTGCCACAAGGTACCAACAGTTGGCAACTCGGGGGGGAGGTGATGATGTATGACTGGCAGTGGAGAAGGGGGTCCATTGAAGAGATTGGGGCGCGTCATTTTGTTCCTCATAATATCAACATCGATGGTATCCGATGGGTGTGATCCTAGAAGGAATGGAGCAGAATGAAGCTTTCTTGAGGAATGAATGGGCCTGCAAGAATCTCCTTAGGGTGGCTCGAGACAAGGCTACAAACACCCCCAAAAGCTAGTACTGTCTTTTGGGTTTCTCACCTCATATGTGGGAGCAGCAGATGGTGCAGGTGACACAGGGGGCTGTTGCCAATTTCTACATTGTCTAACCAAAGCCGGGTCACTTACAGCCCATGCACCTTGGAATTGGTCTTTAGGACGCAGATGGAGGCAGCCACCCAGCCTCCTGTGGAAGTAGAGGATGAAGTGGACACCAGAGAAGGATTACTGTATTAAACTGGTTATAATTTTTTTCCTGGCTTTGCACTTTGTTGAAAGCTTTTTTGAGTGTAGTAGTGCAGCAACTACACATTAAAAATATTTGAATAAGGCTTGCCAGTTTCCTTTTTGAGGTCTATGGATGAATGGATGACCCTCCTTACAATTATTTCCTGGCTTTGCATCTTCTGCAAAGCCTTTATGAGTATAGAAGTGCAGCAACTACAGTTTAAAAATATTTGAATAAGGCCTGCCAATTCTTGCCTTTTAGGGGTTTATGGATTACCCTCCTTATAATGTTTTATGCTTTTGAAATTTCCATAAAGCCTATACAATATATAAAGTATACGAGTACAACTAAAATTTAAAAATATTTATGTTCAAAATTTTTTCATGGATTTAATTAGTCATCCATACAGTTTAACACAGTTCTTGGTACATTCCAGTGGTATGTAACACTCCAAAAAATGCATTTTTTTTTCTGGATTCAATCACTCATCCATACAGCATTATGAGCTTTGTGGTACATTATTATGGTAAATAACAGTAAAAAAAACATTGAAAAATTTGTCTTTATTCAAATCCTCATCCATGTTCTATTACATGGTCTGTGGTACATTTCGGTGTTATATAACACTCCCAAAAAGCAATGAAACCTTTTTCTGTATTCAATTACTCATCCATATACTATTATGTGCTGTGCAGTACTTTTCAGTGTTATATAACAGTTCAAAAAAGCATTGAGAAATTTGTTTGTATTCACTTAGTCATCCATAGAGTATTAGGTGCTTTATGTGACATTTCGGTGGTACATAAGACTACTAAAAGCATTGAAAAATTTGTCTGGGTTCAATTAGTCATCCATACAGTATTGGGTGGTTTCTGATAATTTTTTGTGGTATATAAGACTTCAAAGAAGCATTGAAAAATTTGTCAGCATTCAAATAGTCATCCCTACAGCATTAGGTGATTTCTGTTAAATTTCAGTGGTATATAAGACACCAAAAAAGCATTTAAAATATGTATGGATTCAATTAGTCATCCATAGAGTATTAGGTGCTTTCTGTTAATTTTGGTGGTATATAATACTTCAAAAATTTGTTCACAAATTTTGTGGTATTTTATTACTCATCCATAGATTATTATGTGCTCTCAGCTACATTTTGGTGTTATCTAACACTCCTAAAAAGCATTGAATTTTTTTTTGTGTTCAATTACTCATCCATACAGTATTACTTGCTCTGGGATATATTTCTGTGGAATATAACATTCCAAAAAAGCATTCAAACATTTTTTGGTATTCAATTACTCATCCATAGAATATTACATGTGATGGGGTACATTTCTGTGATATATAACATTCCAAAAAAGTTCAAAATGTTTCCTGGAATGAATTAGTAATCCTTATGGTGTAACATTCTAAATGGGCGACAAGACGACAAAGATAGCAGAATCACGCAAGACTCTCGAAGCAATATCGGAGCTAGTTAAAGCTGGTGCAACATTGGAGGTAGCCTGTGGTTCAGAACCGTCTGCTTTCCCAGAACCACCAAGCCCCGAACCCAGGCGACAGCCTTCACTACTGGGGTTCTTGTGGACTGCAGATAGGAGAGCCAAGATCCAACAACTAGTAAGCGGACTGAGGCGCCTAGACTGGTCAGAAGAGAGGAGGCGAGCCATGACCAGGGTTGGAGAAATTCTATCAGGCCCACTAGCTGCAAGGTACTGACAGTTGGCATCCCGGGGGACATTGTTACATATGTCTGGCAGCGGAGATGGATGTTAATAGAAGAGTTGGGCACCAGTCATCATATCTCGTTCAACTACAGGGCAGTAGAGAAGAAACACTTGCCTTGAAGGCTGCAA
The DNA here is from genome assembly GCA_033576555.1 of Oophaga sylvatica. Classification (NCBI taxonomy): domain Eukaryota; kingdom Metazoa; phylum Chordata; class Amphibia; order Anura; family Dendrobatidae; genus Oophaga; species Oophaga sylvatica. Next base: position 171,354,688 of record JARQOD010000007.1, on the reverse strand, counting down.
TAGTTGACGGCTGAAACGAAGGTCACGTTCCTCAATATAAGGGGTCAAAATCACTGATATGAAGTGGGTGTGATCCGAGAGCGAAAGGAGCAGGATGAACCCTTCTTGAGAAATGAATGAGCCTGAGAGAGGCTCATTAAGATGGCTTGAAAAGGGGGTACAACCCTGAGAGATCATACTGTTCTTGGGGCTCCTCAAATCCTATGCAGGAACAGGCAATGGTCCAGTGACACACGGGACTGTTGTCCATTTCTATATGTTGGGAATTCCGGCACTACACAAAGCATGGTCGCTTACATCCCAGGCATCTGGAAATTGGGCACTAGGAAGCATGTGGATGAAGTCCACCAAACCCCTGAGGAAGGAGAAGAAGAAGCGGACACCTGACGAGGATTACAATATTACATTCATTATCATTTTTCCTGGCTTTGCATTTTCTGCAAAGCATTTATGAGTATAAGAGTACATCAAATACACTTTGAAAATATTTATGTTCAAATTTTTTTTCTAGATTCAGTTAGTCATCCATACAGATTAACATAGTCATTGCTACATTATGGTGCTATTTAAAACAAAACAAAAAACGTTCAAAACATTTTTCTGGATTCATTTAGTCGTCCACATGTTTTAACATGCCTTGAGTAAAATTACAGTGGGTTAAAATTTTTAATACCGTTTGGCCTGGTACAGGTTACAACATACATTTGTTCCAAAAATTGACTATTGTCATATATATTCTAGAACTTGATTTGTGTGATATTTTGTTGTTTTGAAATAAAAACCTGAATTGTCCTGCTACATGTATAAAAATGTGGTTGTTCAAAAATTGTCTATTGTCATAAATGCTCTATAACAACTCTATAACTTGGTTTGTGCGCAATTTCGTTGGTTTGAAATAAAAAACAAAATTTTCCTGCTGCAGGTGTAGAAAATTTTCTCAATAATAGACTATTTTCATATACACTCTAGAACTTGGTTTGTGTGAAATTTCATTGGTTTGAAATAAAAACAAAAATTGTCCTACAACAGGTGTATAAATTTGGTTGTTCAAAAATTGACTAATGTCTTTTATACTATTGAACTTTGTTTTTTTGTTAAATTTTGTGGTTTAAAAAAAAAAAAAATTGTCCTGCTACAGGTGTACAAATTTGATCCCTCCTGTACTCAGTCCCCAGCCGCTACTATTTCTCTCATTGTGGTGTCTCTGGCTTTTACCAGCATGTGATAGGCCGGCCCTGGAGTCTCATTGAGCCCCTTTAACTCATACCACAATTCATGATGCACAGATAAGAAATATAAGTATAGTACAATGCCAAAGATTTCACTTACTTCTTACATTACATAGCTCAGAAATCGGTGAATCATTGTTGTGCACAGTGCATGCTTTGGGGTCATTCAAAAGTTTTCATTTTAGACCCAGTCCTCCATATAGTGTTATAGGCACTACATAGTGCTCCATACAGTATTATGGGCACCACATAATTCTCCATACAGTATAATGGACACCATATAATGCTTCATACAGATTGGGCCCCATATAATGCTCCATACAGAATGGGCCTCATATAATGCTCCATCCAGAATAGGCCCCATTAAAATGCTCCATACAGAATGGGCCCAATATAATAATCTACACAGAATGGGCCCCATTTAATGCTCCACTCCATAAAGAATGGACACCATATAATGTCAATATAGAATGGGCGTCATATATTTTTCCATACATAAAAAATAAATAAACACTGTTACGCAATGTGTAGGAAAGGCTAAGTGCAACACGAAGAGATAAGGGAAGGGGAACCAAACACTAGGGAAGGGGGTAATGGAGATCCCTAGACAGATCTAATATCACCCTCTCTGTCCTATCATCCCTATAATAGTTTCCACACCTATCGCCGAGCACGATACTTAATCCCTGCCTGACCCTGGCGATAAGCCCTGCACTGGTAAGGACAGGATGTGCACTAGTCAATCCCCACTACCGCTAAAGACAGATGGGATACACAAAGAAGAGGACACACTTAGTTTGAGTAGACTTAGAGAGAAACACCGTCGTCCTACAAACTCTAACGAGGACGCTTGCCAACTGCTGCAGATCAAGATTCAACAGGGAAGTACAAATAGAAAATATCACCCACAACTCCCAACAGGAAGATGTGAGTTATAAACACTAATATCAAAGTGTGAGCATTAGAGCCAGGGAGGTGGCCACTGGGTCCTAGCATCAGAAGGACTATGCAGAAGTCTGCAAAGCAAACTGCTGAGACCTTCTGCAAACAGATGCAGAGCAACGGTCTGCAGCCTCTGACACATCCATGACAAATACCTCTCCTCGCTCCAAGCTAGCTGCTGGTCCAATCTCCTTAGTGTCTTATGACTCGCACAGGGAGAGCTGTAGTGATGTCATTGTGACCCCCGCCCTAAGAAGTCAGGGAGTCATCAGACATGGAACAGACTGGAGCTGCGAGTAACAAGGAGAGGTTACCATTTTAAACAGTTTAAAGTATGATGGGGCTCCAGTGCCAGTGCCCGTGCTGTTACTGGGCCCCTGACTCATGGCCCCCATAGTGTACCAGTTTCTCTGATGGTGAGTGGCTCCCTCGCTTGCTCAAGACCTTGGCACTTACCAGGGTGAGCTGGGTGGTAATGCTGGCCCTGAGCACATGTCCAGGAACAACACCTGTGCCCTTACCAAACTAGTTACTTTGATTGTCCACTTAATGACTGACATGTATGCAATCTCTTGTGGCCAGAGATGCTACATTTCCCTGAGGGCACACTGTATGAACATTGTGTAGGCCAGATCTGAGTCCCACCCTGGCACGGCACATGTGCTGCTGACACCAAGGATAGGTAGCCCTTCTTCTATCAGGGTTTCCTTCACCTACTACACCATTTCCTGCACCCCTTCCTGCTCCTCCTCATGCTCCACTACGATGTGCTGTCACAGACTACGTTGTCCACATAAGCCGGAAGCTCTGTATCAGTGACTTAGCGAAGCAGCAACAGACTCTGCGACAGAGAGGAGCCAGAAGACCACAATATGAAATATGAAAATTTGAATTGCATTATTGCACTAGAAAACTGGCAAACGAGAAATCGCCTTACCATGGCTGCCAGGTACACATGAATTGGCCAATTTATGCGCTAAGCATTCTCAACTTTTCATATTTCAAGTGCAGTAATGCAATTCAATTTTCATATTTCATGTTTGCATGCTATAGCGGTACAGAGTGCTGCCTTATTTGCTTGATAGCATGTGAATTTAAACAGAGAACACAGATTTGAGGATTCGAGATAAAATAGTAGGCCAAAGTTAAATTAGATATTTAATCGCATTCAGGGTACACGAGACAAAACACTATATACACAATGGATATGCATATACAATGGTCGGATATGCAAATGCAGATGGTAGTACAAAAGGTATAAACAGATGAGACATGTCAGTTATTGGCTTGACCTCATGGTCTTATGAGCTCGACCTCATGGGAGGGTGTGGGGTGCCAGCTGTTTTCAGTTCCTTCCAATATGTTACACGACGTGCCCATCAGAAGTGAACAGTAAGCATGAGAAGAAGAGACAGCCACATGGCCTTACGCAAGTATTTAACCCCTTGCTTGATCACTTCCTTTTCCATCCCCTGGATGATCCTAATACTTCATCCCCTAAGTTATTGTAGCTGAAACTCCAAAACTTCCCAACGTAAGCTTATATAGGGCTGGAGGTTTTTGGTTGTACATTGGATTCGGGCCTGTGCCCCCCACGTGTATAATGCATTGAGGGCCAACATGAGTCTTTTTGTATCTATTCCTATCCTTTCAGCTAGCCATATGTAGTGTTATCTCTCCAACTACGTTGTGGGTGACTATAAGCGGAATTGGGAGACCCTGTGGCAGGGTGTTTGGCCCATTTCCGAGTTCTCAAAATTTTAACCGATGTATATCTAGGATGTAAAGTAACTCAATATTCTCCTTAAATCTCCTTATGAAATCCTAACCTGGGAAATTAAAATGAAGCACTTACTCAGTGTGGGCCCTGCAGGGGGTTATCCTGCAATGTAGGTCTTGTGCAAGCTAAGTGGGAGTTGTATTTTTTCCCTTTGAAGCTGATGAGGCTGGACCACTTGCTGAGTCAAGTGTCCTGTTACAGCAACGTATGCTTTAGGAAGAATGTAATCTAGGGCCGAATATGATACAACTGATTGGCATGACATTAAATTCCCCCATATTCTTCAAACATGATTTCTGTTAAATGTAAATGATCCTATAACAAACGTGACCTTCAAAAATAAAAAGAGCATGTGAGATAGATTTTGGATTATGAACGATATGTAACATTTGTGATGAGTGACTATGGGTTGAAGAAATGGCTGACATTGTTCTCTTGTCTAGGCTACTAGACTATAAGCTCTACCCTTTAAAGAAATAACTTTTTGAGAGTTTTAAAGAAAGACAAGATCTATTTCTTCAGACAAATGTGAGCAGCTGTTCACTTTATTGTTGCCTTAAATTGCAAACCTCAAGCTGTGAATATGTGGAAAAATCTTCCCCAGGAACTTAGCAGAGACAATTGATCACTTCAATACAGGCTTGGATACTTACCTAAAGCAAAATAACATACAGTATATGCCTTTATAATGTTATGAAAACAATGTTGATGCCAGTCAGACTTTTTTAAATCAGCAATTCATTATTTTTTGCATACACTTTTATATTCCATTATCCTTTGTATTATCTCATTGATAATAAGCAAAAATTATATCTTTCTTTAAATATATTAAGTGATTTTGTCTGTATCCTATGAGAACAATGTTAAAAGGGTTGTCAAGGCAAAATTAAAGTTTTACCAATGTCTTAATATATTAAAAATAACAAAATGTCAATGACAGTTTGTTTAGAAGTTAGAGGTATTCCACAATCTTATTATTCTGCTCAGAAATGTAAAAACAAAAAGAAGAAAGGAGAGGGAAGATAGTCAAGAGAATAAGACTCAGAAAGGTATCCAATAAGGGAGCAGAAGTTGATACATAAAATCTCTCTGGTACGAAGGACAGTGTTTTGGGATTGACAATTTGGATATAGGTGGAGCAGATTGAGGTCCTGAGGAAGGGTCCTAATTTTGTAAATTGGAACAAAGGGAAAAGCCAGCTGAATGCAGTTGCCTAGTCCCTCAAGAGCACAGCACATTGCCACCAACAATGAAGCTCAGAATGTGGTCTTAGTCCATCTAAATGGCATAAAATGTAGTTTACTATACATGCAGTATAGTGTGAAGCAAGTTGGAGTCCTGGCAAAGAACAAAATTAAAACCAAAATGTGGTAGAAGTCCAACTTAACGGCATAAAATCTTCAATATTTTTTAAAATAAAGGTGAAGATTTTTTTTACAATTGAGCTGGTCAACTACCATATTCTGATATTAATTTTGTTTCTTGCCGGGACTTCAATTTGCTCCAGATTGTACTGCATGTCAATAAGTTTACATGTTAGCTTACAGTCAGCTTATCTTCCACAGCAGTTGCACCTTTTCTTTGGATGCTTAGTTTCTGTTATCCTTGCCTCAGTATTTTTTAGGGTAACAGGTGTTTTCATTTACTCATTTGTCTGTCCTATCACTTTTTGGGTGTGGCTTTATATTCTTTTCCTCTGCTGGTATTTCCTGCTGGTGATTGTCTCTTTTGGATGTTTAGTCATACTGCTGTAGTTTAAGACAGCCAGTGAAAGATCTGGCTTCTGTTTCTTGTCGGCTTATTTTCTAAAAGTATGCATTTAATTTCTTTGTATTCCATGGTTTGTTTTACTCACTATCGGATCTTTTTCTATTTCAGCACACTTTCTCTTCTGTAATAATTTGCACACTGCTCTGCTCCCTGATTCATTAGGAAGTATGGGAAGCTCTCAATGGCCTCTAAGGCAGCATAGGTCCGAGTTGACATTGTCTAGTCTTTGGTAAGAGCTATCTCAGCTCACGCAGGAACCAATAGGGACTGCCGGGATGGGATATCTAGTCTATATAGGAACTGCCAAGGTAAGTTACAGCTTTTAGCGTTACCTATTTTCCAGATTGAGTTGCAAGACTTTCATAACATTATCACCAGCCCATTTCAGTTTTGGTGTGATAAGAAGATATCATGGATGCTGCAGACATTCTGACCACACAATAAAGGTCTTTGTCATTAGAGATCAAGTGGCAACAACAGCATGCATTATCCGCCACTATGCAGGTTCTACTCCACAGTCTTCTGAGTCTAAGGTAAATTTACTGGATTATTTTGACAGGGACCGAAGTAAGTTTTCTTTTTTTTTTTCATGTAAATTGAATTTTCATCTCAGTCCTGCCTCATCCGGAGGAGAGAGTCAAAGTGTGGGTTCAGTCGTTGTTCTGTGGAGATCCTCAGTCTTGGGCATTTTTTCTGCCTGAGGAGTTTTGTTTTTCCAGTTGTTTATCTAAATCCCTTGCATCTATGAGATCTCTTCTTCTAGATTGTATTCAGGATTTTGAATATGTTTTTTAGACTGAACATGAAGTTCTTTCCCCCGATGGTTCATAAAAGTGTGCTATAGAATGTTTACCAGAGTCCAATGTTCATAATTATTGTGTGTTTACCCTCTCTCTTCTTGAAAGAGATGCCTTGAAAGACTACATTCAAAAGATTGAGTTGCTACCCTATGATAGCATTTTTTTTTAAAAAAAGACCATGTTTTAATTTTGAATAATGAAAATATATATTTAATGCCTAACAAATTTGAAGATCTTTACTTTCAGAACAAATACAGTTGTTTTACTTAATCAAATTAAATGTGAACAGGCGCATACCTCTTTTTCTTTTGTTAAGGATAGCTATGTACACCCAGTGAAGTCAAATAACATTTACTACTCAAATAGTACAGTATATTCACACTTAAACCACTTGTCTTTGCGAGATAAAGTGTGCTCTTAAGTACATGCAGAGACTATTACAAATTTAAACACCAAAAGACGGTGTGTTATAATTTTAGCCTAATTTATCAGCAATGCAGATCACAGATAGGTCGAGTGCATGTGGTCCATAGTCAACATATGAAAATTAACAGAAAAACCATACTATAAAGTGTCACAATGTTAGTAACAGTCATTTGAAGGACCTACGTAGAAGTTAGTTCCAAGTCAAATGGATATCCCATAAGTATCATAGACTTTCCACAGTCATCATAAGGAATCCACATGTAAGGTGAGTAGTGTAGGAGCTCCACCTTTCGTCAAACTCAATCTGACAGGTCGTCACGCCCCCTATCATTTAATCCATCTCTCTGTGATTTGATCTGCCTGGGAAATTAGGACTGCTGAATCTGGGAATTTCAATCAAAATGATTCATGAATTTATTCGTCTCTATTTATATTTTATCCATCTCTTTGTGGATTTGATCAGACTGTGGGAAAAGTTGTATCAAGGCGAATCTTGATTTTATAAGTCTCTTTTTTGTGGGGGAACTTTTAAGTTCAGCAGTAAATGTATGTAAAGGGATTTTCTAGCAGTTGGTGTATTAAATCTGTGTGTGTGTTTCACTCGCTGTAAAGATATAGCTTAGTAGTGTATGTACAGACTAAAAGGAGTTTATTCTATAGTATTATCCGGTATATATAAGAAGTTTTAGTGAATTAAAGGTAGGCTACGTATTAGCAGAAGTGTAGCAGTGTTGTGTTGTGTCATGACCTGTAAGTACAATTGAGATAAGGTCGATGCTATTTAGATATGGTAATTCAGTTGCTAGAAAGTACACAGAGTAATTAGCCCTGTATTGTGTATAGCCGGCCTTGTACAGTTGAGAGAAGGTCGATGCTATTTAGATATGGTAATTCAGTTGCTAGAAAGTACACGTAGTAATTACCCCTGTATTGTGTATAGCAGGTCATAGTCCTGGCATGTCCAGACAAGCCCTTTGATCAGTCTATTTGGGAATCTTTTAAGTCCAGCAGTAAATGTATCCTTTGATCAGTCTATTGTGTGGGGGAAAGATGTATCAAGGCGAGGTCACATTATGAAATGGTCACATTATGTATATGGCCGTGTAGACACGCGAATGTTTTATTCGTATTTTTAAAAAAGCAATGTGTTACAATATTACATACGTGAATGTTTTATTAGTATTTTTAAAAAAGCAATGACGCGGTATTGTAAAACAGGGTTACAAGATTTTATTGCATTAAATAAATACATCTCAAAGACATTTCAAGCATTGAACTAATTGTGACACCAAAATGTCGATACAAATGGCGATACATCCCGGTTATGGTATTCTCTCTAGACAGGCGCAAGTTTGGCGAATATTCCAACAGATATAGTGCGATGTTTTTAAATTTGATTTTCTCTCAGCAATAAAATTTCTCACAATTGTATCATTACGCGGTTTATCAGCAGAAAACTTCGCCAATATCTTACTGAACGGCATGTTCCGAGCTAAAAAATGTAAAAAGTACACGCAGTAGTGACCGCACACAGTGCTATACGTGTCTTGGATTTGACTGCCTTGATAATAATAAGTCTCACAATTCTTGTTCAGGAAAGTCACAAACTCGCTCGGAAAGATAGCGTTGTCAGCACATAATCCGTAGCTATCAAAAAATATGGCGTTCTTATCGTCACAGAGGACGATTAATATCCAGTGGCGGCCTGGTTGGAGTGCGGGATCTGTATTTACGATGAATCCAACAGGCCTTTGATTTACCCGTTGTGGTGGAAGCAAATCACACGGAAACACACCACCAAACACTCGCTCTGTAAAGCTATCCCCCTTCAGTATGGTCGTGAGTTGTAGACTATCCATCATTAATTAAAATCGTACAAGATCTCTCTTCTATTATTAATTTCCAGAATGGCCGGGTTGATTGCAAAAACAAGCATGTTTATCGTATGGGGTGTCGGTAGAGCAAACCGTACTTCAGCACGCAGGTTACCTGTTTTAATGAAGGAGAAATGACCGCCGGGTTCCTGATCAGCTGATAAATCAAATGCAAACAGAGTGAATCCGGACATAAACTCTTCACGATCCACTGCCATGGCACAATCAGCTTTCTGCTTGCCGGATATATGGGCCATATACTCTCTGACGGCTAAATAGTCATTAAAGTTAGGGTTATAAGGCCTCGCGGGGATCTGCTGCCCGTCCAGGTAGAGGGCTGCGTGGTTGACATTGTATTGATGGAAGAACAGTGGATTTCTGGCGTAAGACCCACTAAATGCTTCATTATCTACAAAACCCAATATAAGTTTTCGGTATCTGGCCTAGGAAGAGATTCTCGTGGTTCGTGATCCGTGTTCCAGCAGCTATTCTGTACACTTTCATGCATGTCCGGTCAATAGCGTACTTGGCTGTCGCTGCCAAGAGGGCCTGACTGTGGCCTATTCGGACCGCCGGGGACACTTGTACTCTCTTTACAAAGAGAGCGGCTTGCATGATTTGCACTTTCAGCGGATCGGCCTCAGCCGACATGAGGCAGAAAGCGTCCTTATTTCTCGTTAGCTTAACCTTAAGATCGAGTCCGTTCAATATTAGCTTTGGTTGATTAAATATATCACCAAAAATTGGACCAATGAGGTCCAGGGGTTTGGAGCGGTGGGTTGCAGCGGCTCTTTTAATAAATCCAGCATTTGGGCCATCCAAGCTTCGGTCATTATGGTGACCAGCTGTGTCTTTATAGAACAATCCGGCAGTAAATTGCGAGGACAGCGTCTGTGAACTGTAATTTAAGAGAGTCTCTATGTACGCTCTATAGCTGTAGAGATTGTCCGATTGTGAGATAACTCGATCCCCCAGAGTAATATCGACCTGATTAAAGAGAGTAGCTAGAGGATAGTTTATGAGCGCTACACGTGCGTCATCGGCGATATTCGAATTATCCTGCTTGACGATGCGACAATTTATGTACAGCAGGGTGTTATTCAGGCCGTAATAATAATCCCCGGTACCCGATATGAAAAATTCCAGCGGGGCATTATCCGCCAGAGCGGCAACCGGTTGAACTTCTACAAATAGCGACTTCTCTATACTCGTCTGTGTCGGCGGTATGTCAAAAATATCCAGTTCAGATTTAGCGCACTCTACAGAAGCATCGTGCAGGAAAGCCATGCTGATCAGAAGATGTCCTCAGCAGTACGTCTCACTCGTTTCTGATGGGGTCGACGCTTGGTTGATTTTTTATTCATGAGGATCGGGGATAAAGCGGGGCATGAGCGACGCTTTCTTTTATGTGATTTTTTAGCGACATAAACTAGACCCGCGCCAGCTTGCTCGGGCTGTGTATTCATCCGATTCATAAGTGCTGACGAGACTGTTGTGACGGCGTCTTTAGCAATGTTTTTGACAGCCGTCTTCACGTGTGGTTTTACCAATTCTAAGCCTCTTCTGAAAAGCGGTACTGCGCGCCGAAATAAGCCTTTAAATATCCCCGCCAGACCCGATCCGTACATGTACTCGCTCCCGCTGAACCCCTCTAATCCGTGCCCCGACTGTGCAATATAGTAGCGGGCATAAACAGCGGGGTCTCCGTACGGGCTCTGAGCCACCATTTTCTAGCGTGCTAATCGCACCTCTTCCAGAAATGTAGTCTCACAATACACTTACCGTACTTGAATTTAACGGGGGTGCCCTGGTCCGATAAGATGGAGATTGTTACAGAATCAAAATGATGCTTGCATAAGGGCACGTAATCGGGTCGTGTGTATTGAAGCGTGATAATTTCACCGCTCTTGCCGCTTATTTGCGCCGTTCTCAGAAGTTGGACGTAGCTGCCACCCACAAGCTGATGCTGGATGATGTCGCTGTAAATAAATAATGTATAAAAAACAGCTTTTATATCGGCATAAATCTTCTTCCGCTCAGTCTGGTTATTATCATACGCTTCGATGTATGGCTGGAGGCCTAAAATATGCCCCAATTTCTGACCCGGGGCAAACTGTATCGTGGGGAATCCGGTAGGGTAACACTCCTCCTCACTTCGTCATAGCGCAGCTTAAATCCGTCGCTGGCAATCTTCAAAATATCAATTCTCTCATTAATAGCACGTATGAGGTCGGGGATTGTGGTATAAAAACTTGGCTTCACATAATATTCCTGCAGCACATCCCCCCACTTGCCTATATAGAAATTCCCTTCACCCCGCTCAAACGTGTACCATGTATGGGGGTATTGAATCTCAGTTAGAGCAACTTCGTACTGTCCTGAAAGCTGAATGGGCTTAGATAATTTTGTGGTATACTCGGCGATTGTGTTTTCCGGATATATATCGCCAGAAGCGTTGGAGGGAAGGGTGATAAAGAAGGATTCGGATTCCATGGTTATATGTCCGTCAGCGCCGACACGGGTACCCACGAATTAAATTTATCAGGATAACCTTTCCATTTAATATAGCAATGAATCGCCCCCCTGACACGTTTTTTTCTCAAAATCATCTCAACGCGGTAGACGCGATTTTCATCGAAATTTATTTTTTGCAGCTCCTCCTTATAAAATGATCCCTCGATAGTGCCGCCCGCTAAGTCGTTAATTTTATAGAGAGGTTTATGAAACTTATTGGAAATGGCGCTAATTAAAAATATCTCCTCGCTGAATGTCTGCTCATAACCCTTCGTAAAAGGGTTCTTAAAACGGGATATCCTGACATGATCGCCAATTTTTAAAGATGGTTTAATACATTTTTTAGTCATACTAGCGCTATAAATATTTTTCCATATTTGTAACGAGTTCTGCTTTGTCACATCGCACGGCCGTGTCTGTATCGTGGTGTGAAAGGTGTGGTTGTAACTGTGCACCAAACCTGGTAAAATGTCGATATACCTAAAGGTATTATGTTTCGTCAGATAGCGCCACATACGCGTTTTTAATGTACGATTAAATCGCTCAACTATAGCGGCCTTTACGGTATTGTTGGTGAAAAAATGGTGAATTTTATGCATTTTACAAACACGCTTCATGTGTGAATTCATAAATTCTTTGCCACGATCCGTCTGTAGTTTCTGCGGCGTACGTCGGTCGCTTTCAAATATTAATTTGAACGAACGAGCTACAGACGCACCGGTTTTGTTGGGCAAGGCAGCAACCCAGGCGTGTTTGGATAGTACGTCTATCACGGTCAGTAGATATTTCACGGCGTCATTTTCCCTAGAATATTCAATTAAGCTAACCAAATCAGCCTGCCACTGCGAATCAACGTCCGCGACAAAAACCTTATTGTTGGTGAATCTTGTCCTTACAGGCTTATGAAGGGTGTAAGCATCTTGTTTATTCAGCCAATCGATCACCTCGTGTTGTTTTATACCTCACGTTCTGACTGATCTGTATAGATTTGTAATACCACTGAATGATGCAGGGGCTTCGGGCGTGAAATATTGCTTCTCTAATATTGTTTCAACGCGGTTAGCTGCCATGATCCCTCTGTAAAACATGAATGGGGGTTTTTTTTTTCTTTTTTTTTCTCACCGTTGGGGGCAATGACAGAGGGCGTGTTCTCTCTGCTAGCCCTAATAAATACAGGCAGCTCACAAGCAATACAACGCTCACCTGTAAGGGTTGATATTTACAAAAGAGAATATACACCTGCTAGTGGAGAACACCTCACGCGCCCCAGAAACCGTTGCTACAACCGTGCAGGCATCATCGTTAACCGGTAAGTGTATATTTTGATATATCAGACTAGTCTTAATACAATGTATGTCACTCTTGTCACACCTAGGATCACGATGTTCCGCACGCATCCGTTACATGTAGAATCTTTCCTTAAAGTTAGTTGTAAAGTCAGATTGACACATGTACAATCTCATCCACAGATAAATCTAAAGTCGAGAGAAAAACAACCACGAGCCCTCTGCAGCCACTACGTGTCAACGAGAACCACGCACCGCCATTCTTGACGCCAATACAGGCACCTTTGGGCCCGGATAGACCACAGCCGCAACAGCAGCTCTATGTGATGCACGGAGTGGTGCCCCATTCAAGCGGCTCGCAACCATCCAGCAGTCTTGTGAATGACGCTGAACTATACTCTGAAGTGCTGGAGAGGCCACGTAAACATACGCAGAAAACTAAGCATGCTTCAGAAACATCACCCGTCACGTTTGCCGCCATGAATCCCACAACCCGACAGACTCGTGAGGCGCTTGACCATGAGATTGATCAGCTCGCTGATGGTAAGAAGCGCACCGTAGAACCGATCATTATACGGACCAGTCATACTATACACCAGTTACCGCCATCTGTAACTGTGTCCGCTAATTCCACAGGTGTCGAACTGTCAGATACCATTAATTTACCCACCACATCTCACGCTGATGTATCTAATCCAGTTAATGTTGTGATGGGGTTAAGAGAGTGTTAACTACTAAGCATAAAGTGTGTAAAAAGTGTAAAAAGCCGAGGCTTCATACAGCTGTGTCTGCACCGGTTAGCAGTGCGGATTCTGTGGTCTCTGTACCTGTTAGCAGTTCGGATTCTGCAGTATCTGTACCTGTTAGCATTGCGGGTTCTACGGCCTCTGTACCTGTTAGCAGTGCGGATTCTGCAGTATCTGTACTTGCTACCATTGCGGGTTCTGCAGCCTCTGTACCTGTTAGCAGTGCGGATTCTGTATCTGCGAGCGCTACAGCGCAGATGTATGACGGCATTGGGTGGGCCCCGCCGAAGCCGCGGTGTTTAAGGAGCAGTTAGATCGTTACTTACGCTACAAAATCTGGGTACCCAAAATACTGTTTTTCTGCTATACTTTTGAAAGATTGTTGTCTGAAGCAAGCACAACAGATGCTCGTAAGGCCGAGCTATACGCGCTTCGCCGGCTGCAAGTAGACACCGAGATACCAGATGGTGCTAACCCGTCATGACTAAATATGATCGGTTCGGGCCTGCATAAACCAACTAAAACAGCCCGTTATAATAGGGCCAGAGTTATAAAACGAGCTCTAAAACTACTGGTCAGTGCTCGACGCGCACTATGCACTAGGCGGCGGCGTGGAGACATCTGTCCTGCTATACCACCACAGCCAGCCCAGGAGCCACCACACACAGATGCTCCTGTCTCACATAGCCATGATGCCCCTGAAAATGGCGGCCGTACAGGTACACAAAGCTCACAAGCCTCTGATGCGGCTGCTGGCTCTGCTGATGATGTGAGGGGATCAGACCATACAGTATTTTTACAACACTTCCATCATCACCAGAGGGACAACCGTAATTTCAGTGCGCGCATACATACCAATCATTTTAGGTTTGTAAATTTGGAGCGTGTACGATCATTTGTCGAGGCTGTGAACATTGTTCACGACAGTATTCAGTCATTACTTGATAGAGTCATTAGGGACATTGAACCCGGTGACTTTGTGCAGCTAAGGCTTGAAGGTGGCGATGCTTTAGACCCCATTTTCACTACAAAGCAGAGCCGCGAGGATTTTAATTCTGAATCTTTTTTAAATGCTGTTGCTCGCACACTTCAAAGTAATGCTGAATGCCTGACAAGCAATACCCTAAAACTAGTCATCACTACCGTTAAAAACCGCCGAGGCGGTGTAAAAAGACGCTTAAAATCTATAGCGAGCAGCCGAATCATTAAACAAAAGATGCAGTGGCTGTATGATTTTAACAATTACAGTACAAATCTGTGTTTGGCCGCTAGTGTGTGCGCCCTGATTGAGGACGCGGATGTCAGTGATGCGGTTTTACTGAATCGCTCTAAAAACATACACGCGGCGCTGGGGATCCCTGATGCGCGATTAGTGAGTTTTAGCGACATTCCAGCATTTGAGAAATATTTGGGGGTAACCATTAAAGTAGTGTACTACAGTCAGGGTGATTGGCGCTACTTTCAGACTGACAATGCAACTAGTGGTAAAACCGTATTCATACTGTTCCATGATAACCACTACTACGGTATCAAGAATATGAAAGGTTTTATCGGTGCTAAGCACTTTTGTGAGCTCTGCAATTCATTGTACACTAACAAGAACACCCATTCATGTCAATATTTTTGTAAAGCGTGCCAGAGAGTGGGTTGTGTGGAGAGTGCAGGTGTACAACAAACCCCGCGTTGCCCCGTATGTCGGGTTCATTGTCGCTCTAGTGGGTGTTTAGATCGTCACAAACAATTAGCACTGGTTGATCCGCCATTCTGCAGGCTTAAAATATTTTGTGATGAGTGCCATCGCTTTGTGTTCAGGAATAGTGAGGGCGCGCATGAATGTGCCGGTTTACGTTGCCCCGTATGTCGTGCTCGTGTAAATAAATTTGACGCCCATCTCTGTTACATGCGGCGCTATGTACCGGGGGACGAGACAGATTGTTATATCTTTTACGATTTTGAATGTATGCAGGAGACAGGCACACACATCCCAAATTACATTTATGCTACAACACTGAGTGGTGACCAGTCCTGGGAGTTTGAAGGTGATAGCTGCACGCATGACTTTTTACTGTTCTTTACCAGCGGGAAATTTCCAGGCTACACATTTATAGCCCACAATGCAGGACGCTACGATTCTTACTTTATTGTTAAGGAGCTGATTTTTGAAAAACTACAGGTAAAGCTGATAGCCCAAGGTGGCCGGCTCTTGTGTGTGATGGTGCCCGATTTGTCTTTAAGGTTCATAGACTCGCTAAATTTTATCCCCATGAAGCTCAGTAAATTACCTCAGGCCATGGGCTTTTCAGGTGCCAAAGGTCATTTTCCACACTTTTTTAACACCCGAGAAAACCAAAACTATGTAGGTCCCATACCCGAAGTGAAATATTATGGGTTGGAGTACATGGCACCGGATGAGAAGGTAGAGTTGCTGGCGTGGCATGAGGGTCAGAACCACACAGTTTTTGACTTCAAGAGTGAACTAAAATCATACTGCAAACAGGATGTTGAAATTTGGAGACGAGCCTGTGAGATCTATAGAGAGCGTATTATGGAAATGACGCTGAAAAGTGTTAAAAAATACTGTGACATTCAAAAAGAAATGGTTGTGGAGAGCAGCTGTATTGACCCTTTTCAATTCATCACCCTGGCCTCTGTATGTATGTCAATGTATCGATTTAAATTTCTACCAGAAAAGACGATCGCCATTTTACCGGGTGATAATTATCACAAGGTGAAAAAGCGCTACTCATCTGCCGCTATACAGTGGCTCATGTATGTAGCGCATACCGAGAACATTGACATTCAGCATGCCTTAAGAGGGGGTGAGAAACAACTCGGTCAATATTTTCTAGATGGTTATGCCTATGTTAACGGACAGCACATAGCTTTTGAATTTCAGGGCTGTTTTTTCCACGGCTGCCCGTCGTGCTATAATGAGAATGATACAAATAAAGTTACAAACACCACCTACGGTCAATTATATCATGCTTTCTTACCTAAAAAGCGCTACCTGCAGCTGCGCGGGTACACCATAAGAGTGATGTGGGAGCATGAGTGGCGTGAAATGGTTAAAAATTATTCTAACCTCCAGACATTTCTCCATCAAATGGATTTCCCCGCTCCCTTAGACCCCCGCGATGCACTTTATGGGGGTCGAACTAACGCCATTAAACTCTATCACCAGGTGGAAGCTGATGAGACTTTACATTACTACGACTTCACCAGCCTGTACCCCTTTGTAAACAAAACTAAAACATACCCTGTGGGACACCCCGACATCATCTATGACAACTTTGGTTTCATTAAAAAATACTTTGGCTTAGCTAAAGTCAAGGTCTATCCCCGAGAGATTTATTTTTTCCCGTTCTACCGGTAAAACTCGACAAAAAATTGATGTTCCCCCTTTGCTATACATGCGCTGTAAATTCACAGACCGAGGAGTGCAGACATAGTGATGAAGAACGCTCCCTGACAGGTACCTGGTGCACTATAGAGCTCGAGCTGGCGATAGATAAAGGGTACCGGATCGCCCGCATCTATGAAATATGGCATTTTCCAAAAACCAGCGATGATCTGTTTGCCCCCTACATTAAATTACACCTTAGGATAAGCAGGAGGTGTCAGGGTATCCTAGCTGGTGCACTGATGATGCCAAGAAAAAGCAGTACATTGACAGTTTTCTTGAAAAAGAGGGTGTGCGGTTACGCCCTGAAAATATAGCCGTCAACCCCGCTAAAAGACAGATCTCCAAAATTTTCTTAAATTCTTTATGGGGGAAGTTTGCTCAGCGGGCCAATCTAGCAAGCACCGAGATTGTTAGGGATCCTGATGAGCTTTTTAGGTATCTCTTCCTGCCCTACTATGACATTTCTACGCTGGATTTTATCGATGATGAAACCGCAACCATTAACTGGAAATATGCGGATGGGCACCACACAGTCAGTAAAAACACAAACATCTTTATAGCCTGCTTTACCACCGCGTATGCGCGGCTAGAGCTCTATTCTCTGCTGGACAGGCTGCAGGAGAGGTGCCTTTATCACGACACAGATTCAGTTATTTTTGTGCACAGGGAAGGTGAAAGGCAGCCGCCTATAGGCGATTACCTTGGGGAACTGACGAGTGAGATACCCGAGGGCACATACATCACAGAGTTTGTTTCTGCAGGGCCCAAAACTTACGGGTACAAGCTCAACACAGGGAAGACTGTCTTAAAAGTGAAGGGAATAACGCTAAATGTTGGTAACTCGCAATCTATCAATTTTAGCAGTCTGAAAGATCTAGTTCTGGACTACCCCCGTAATTCAGCCCCTGAAACTCAGAAGCACATCGTCGTACAGCAACAGGGCATTGTGAGAGTTAAGAAATATTGGAATATTGAATCTCGTGTCCTACAAAAGACCCAGAAGTGTGTCTACACAAAGCGCCGACTACTAGACGAATTCACCACCCTGCCGTATGGCTATTAGCACAGTATTGTGATGGATATGCGGCTACAACACCCGCTCTTGTGCATTCTAGCGGGGCCGTCTAATTCTGGAAAGAGTTATTTTGTAAAACAAATGCTGTATAATATTGAAAGTAATTTTTCTCACAAGCCTGATAATATTGTTTGGTTTTATTCATGCTGGCAGAAACTATATGATGAAATCTCTCTCTCTTTTCCCAACACCAGATTTGTGGAGGGTCTGCCGAATACATTCGTAGATGACGAATTATTCCCAACGGACAAGGTGAATTTGGCGATTGTTGATGATCTCATGGATAGTGCTAGTGAAAATTGCGAGATAGAAAAAGCGTTCACCAAGTATGTGCACCACAGAAATCTCAGTATTTTCTACCTGGTACAAAACATATTTTGTCAGGGTAAGAAAAGCCGCACCATAAATTTAAACACAAAGTACATGGTTCTTTTTAACAACCCTCGAGATAAATTACAAATTTTAACACTAGCTCGCCAGATGTACCCTGGAAAAACACGTTTTTTCCTAGAAGCATTTGAGGATGCTACGCGGGAGCCTTATGGGTATTTGCTGGTCGATTTGAGAGCTAATACACCTGAGGATCACCGCTTACGGACGGGGTTGTTTCCACCGGCATTGCCAGCTGTCTATGTGCAGAAGAAAACCGCTTCTAAAAAGTGAATTTTATGCGACGTCACACATTCCACGCTGTGTGCGTTGTGCTGTAAAGATGTCCGAGAGACTCCGGCGTAACTGGGCTCTCTTAAAAACACTGGTGAAGGCAACCCCAACCATCCGGAAATCTATTTTGCGCAATGCGAGCGTGGATTTAATCACCGCTATAGGTGAGATTGCTTTAAACATCTTAAAAGGCAGAATCCCGCTGAAAGAGCGCCAAAAAGGCATACTGAAGAAGTGGCGTAAAGCTATAAGAACCATGAGTGATAGAGCGCAGTCCATAAAGAAAAAGAAGCGAGTACTGAATCAGACCGGTGGCTTTATAGGTCCTCTTTTAGGTTTTGCAATACCCATAATAACGAGTCTGCTCGCGGGCAAATAATGGAGCATGCAGAGAAAATGTATCTAGTCCCCAAACAGGACCTACACAAGCTAAGGCCTCCAACCACCGAGAGCATACGCGAAACTGTTATTCGCCGCCTCGATGATGAAATTAATTCCATTTTACAGCGCCGCGACATCCCTGACGATGTGAAAATTAAAATGTATAGCACCGTGCTGGAGCGCTACTTGGTACATACGAAACGCAGCTCGAAAGAATTAACAACTTTAAATCTCGTCAGCACTCCTGATCCTGAGCATCAACAGCCGTCAAATACCGACTCCGATAAAAAAAATCATGAGATCGCTGAAATTGTAGGCCATATAAACCAAAGATATAAAAAGAATGCTGAATTTTTACTAAACAGGCTACTCCAGAATAAAAATGTGACAGACTGGAATGATAAAGACGAATTTATTTTCAAAGGCGCTGTAATACCCGGGTCTAACTTAGTGGATTTGGTATGTATTACAACTCAGAGTCACGCTCTGACCGTCAGGAATTTACCTAGGGGTTGGGAATCGTTTATGCTAGCTATGGCCGAGCTGAATATACCCTCTACAGTTGTGGGTAATCCCACTACTAGGCAGCATTTAGACGAATTAAAAATGGCCTCCAACGCTGGTGTATCTACACCGATGAGGTTAGACCCCTCACCCCAGACAATTCATTCTCTGCACTCGCCGTCATTAGGCACCACAAGGGGAACTCTACTACCTAAAAAAAGGTCTCTACCGATACTGCCAGCCATGTGGCTCACTATGTAGCCTATGTACTTGTTAATTATCTATTTTATCGTGTGTGTGATGCGATTTGTTAATTGTGCATGTGACACTTTTTATATCATTCTGTATGTACTTTTAAATGCTTGAAATGTCTTTGAGATGTATTTATTTATTACAATAAAATCTTGTAACCTTGTTTTTACAATACCGTGTCAATGCTTTTTTAAAAATACGAATAAAACATTTGCGTGTCTAATATTGTAACACGGCCATATACATAATATGCCCGTGACCATTTCATAATGTGACCATTTCATAATATGAGCATTTAAGGGACTTGCCCGGGCATGCCGGGACATGTCAGGGCTAAGCTGAGTATGCCCGGCTGTACACAATACATGGCTAATTACTACGTGTACTTTCTAGCAACTGAATTACCATATCTAAATAGCATCGACCTTCTCTCAATTGTACTTACAGGTCATGACACAACACAACACTGCTACACTTCTGCTAATACGTAGCCTACCTTTAATTCACTAAAACTTCTTATATATACCGGATAATACTATAGAATAAACTCCTTTTAGTCTGTACATACACTACTAAGCTATATCTTTACAGCGAGTGAAACACACACACAGATTTAATACACCAACTGCTAGAAAATCCCTTTACATACATTTACTGCTGAACTTAAAAGTTCCCCCACAAAAAAGAGACTTATAAAATCAATATTCGCCTTGATACAACTTTTCCCCACAGTCTGATCAAATCCACAAAGAGATGGATAAAATATAAATAGAGACGAATAAATTCATGAATCACTTTGATTGAAATTCCCAGATTCAGCAGTCCTGATTTCCCAGGCAGATCAAATCACAGAGAGACGGATAAAATGATAGGGGGCGTGACGACCTGTCAGATTGAGTTTGACAAAAGGTGGAACTCCTACACTACTAAGGTGCACTAGTGCAGGCATTGGCAGAAAATACAGTATCCTGTGATTACGGATGTTAGTAGTGGTCGTCGTTTCCAGGCAAAGTATTAGAAAAAAGGGGAGGGTAGATTACCGTTCCTGCAGCAGGTATGATGTCCCAGTGATTAACTTTTTAGAGCGATGATGGGGTGCTTCATGAAGATGTAGCAGTCTAGGTAAATAGACTGATTGACTGATTGGTGGGAGCACTGTCCCGGCGGGTGATAGCTACTCCATGCGCCTGCTCCAGCAGTCAGCGGAGATCCGGTCACTCTGTTCAGGACCTGCGCTATAGTTGTGTGTGGCATGCACAGGACCTGTGTGATATCAATGCACACATGATGTCCACGTGACTATTGCTGGTACAAGGTGTGCAGAAGACCAATTTTCCTTCCAATGTGTTTCGGAAACTCCGGTTTCCTTGCTTAGGGATGGTCCTGCTGGTGGTGAAGGGGACTTTAAATAGCCTTCTTAGTGTTGGGCTAATGGGGGTTAATAAAAAGCAAACAGTTCAACTTCGCTATTCAACCCCCTAGGGCAGTGATGGCGAACCTTGGCACTCCAGCTGTTGGAGAACTACAACTCCCAGCATGCCTCAACTGCTGCAGGTTGCAAGGCATGTTGGGAGTTGTAGTTTTACAACAGCTGGAGTGCCAAGGTTAGCCATCACTGCCCTAGGGATTAGAATGTCCAATATAAAAATCAAACGGCTTTCTGCTCGTGACATTAATTTAATGTCATTCTCTCTTCGCCAATGTTGGTGAACAATTTCTATACCAATTGCTGTCATATTGTGCACAGAGCCTGCATGATGTTCTACAAAATGTTTGTATAAAGGGTGACCTAAAAAGTTTTTCTTTATGTTTCTGATATGTTCATTAATTCTAACGTTTAGCGGGATTTGGTAAAGCCCTACATATAGTTTATTGCAAATGACATTTGATTGTTATGTGACACACGAGGGGTACAAGTAATAAAGTCCCGAATCATTCATTTTCTGTCTCCTTTACTAATTACCAATTGTTTTTCGTGTGTGTCTGTTGGCAGTTTCGCATTTACAACAGGGAAAAAACTAGCAAGTTATTCTGAAAAAAATTCAAAGGTTTTTTTCTGGGATTTGTTCTGTAGGGGCAATAATATTTCCTACGTTGCAAGCTTTTTTTTATAGACAAACCGGGAAGTGCAGGAATTTGCTCACCTAAGATTTTATCATCTTTTAATACGTCCCAATTTTATTTACTATTTTTGACAGATTGTGGGAATTAGAGATGTTTTCAGTAATAATAGTGATAAGGTCATTTGAGTTTTGATTTGATTTTAGAATTTCATTTAACCCCTTCATGACCCAGCCTACAGTAGCTTCAATGTATTTGTTAAAACATAATTTTTTTCATGTTCAGCTCAGAATATTTCTTGCATTGAAGTGCACCCTTACAGTGTTACGCTTCTCACAATTCATAAAAATATTATTTGTGAGATGGTAAGAGAAGCCTTACATTTTTTGTAAATAATCAATTTTCCCTACACATGTGGCTTGGTACAGCCATTATGTCAACTATATACTTTTGGTATGGTCACAATCCTTAATGTCAACAGATGTCACCCTGTACATATGATTAAATCAGTACAATATGGAGAAATGTTTAGAACAAAAAAATATGCTTCAAATAATAATAATATATTTGAAGGAACAATAGGTTGTTAAAGAAAGATTATTAAAATATGATATAATGAGGAATCAATTGCTTTTTCTAGAACAAAGCTAAGAGTAAATCTAAAACTATGTTATTGAATCCTAAGAAGATTAATGACAAGAAAATTGATATGCTAAAGATGATTTTTCATACTTCATATAGTACGCCTTGCATGTAAGTTAAAGATGTAATGCTTGTAGGTACGCAGTAAAAAGTTGGAGACAGAAATGCTGCAAGGTGCGAGTAGTTATATCAATTGCTTCATGGGGTTTATTATATATATTATATATATATATATATATATATATATATACAGGTATATACAGTATATATATAAAAAGTATTAGTTATTTATCAATGTGTGGGAGGTCATATTTAACTCAGTCAATAAATCTATCACTAAATGCGTGCATTCTGTTTTGCATTATGCGGGGTTAAATTGCACCCACACATTAACCCCTTAGTGACAGAGCCATTTTGCAGCTTAATGACCGGCCAATTTTTACAATTCTGACCACTGTCACATTATGAGGTTATAACTCTGGAACGCTTTAACGAATCCTGCTGATTCTGAGAATGTTTTTCGTGACATATTGTACTTCACGTTAGTGGTAAAATTTCTTTGATATGACTTGTGTTTATTTATGAAAAAAAACAGAAATATGGCTAAAATTTTGAAAATTTAGCAATTTTCAAACTTTAAATTTTTATGCCCTTAAATCAGAAGATATGTCACACAAATTTCTTAATAAATAACATTTCCCACATGACTAATTTACATCAGCACAATTTTGGGAACAAAATTTTTTTTTGTTACGAAGTTATAAGGGTTAAAAGTTGACCAGCGATTTCTAATTTTTACAACACCATTTTTTTTTAGGGACCACATCACATTTGAAGTCACTTTGAGGGGTCTTTATGATAGAAAATACACAAAAGTGACACCATTCTAAAAACTGCAACCCTCAAGGTGCTCAAAACCACATTCAAGAAGTTTATTAACCCTTTACGTGCTTCACAGGAGCTGAAGCAATGTGGAAGGAAAAAAATTAACATTTAACTTTTTTTGCAAAAACTTTACTTCGGTACCAATTTTTTTTATTTTTACAAGTGTTAAAAGAAAAAATGAACCACAAAATTTGTTGTGCAATTTCTCCTGAATACGCCGATACCCCATATGTGAGGTAAACCACTTTTTGGGCGCACAGCAGAGATCGCAAGGGAAGGAGCGCCGTTTGACTTTTTCATCGCAGAATTGGCTGGATGCCATGTCGCTTTTGTAGAGGCCCTGATGTGTCTAAACAGTGGAAACACCCCACAAGTGACCCAATTTTGGAAACTAGACTCCCTAAGGAACTTATCTAGATGTGTGGAGAGCACTTTGAACCTCCAAGTGCTTCACAGAAGTTTATAACATAGAACCGTGAAAATAAAAAAATCATATTTTTTCCACAAAAATGATCTTTTCACCCCAATTTTTATCTTCCCAAGGGTACCAAGGCCCCAAAAGTTTTTGTGAAATTTGTCCTGAGTATGCTGATACCCCATATATGGGGGTAAACCACTGTTTGGGTGCATGGCAGAGCTTGGAAGGGAAGGAGTGCAGTTTGACTTTTTCAACGCAGAATTGGCTGGACGCCATGTCGCGTTTGTAGAGGCCCTGATGTGTCTAAACAGTGGAAACCCCCCACAAGTGACCCCAATTTGGAAACTAGACCCCTAATGAACTTATCTAGATGTGTAGTGAGCACTTTGCACCCCCAAGTGCTTTACAGAAGTTTATAACGCCCATGCATGAAAATAAAAAATCATATTTTTTCCACAAACCTGATTGTTTAGTCCCCAATTTTTTATTTTCCCAAGGGTAACAGGAGATATTAGACCACAAAAGTTGTTGTCCAATTTGTCCTGAGTACGCTGATACCCCATATGTGGGGGGACCACTGTTTGGGCGCACGGCAGGGCTTGGAAGGGAAGGAGCGCCGTTTGACTTTTTCAAACCAATATTGGCTGGAATTGAAATTGGACGCCATGTCGCGTTTGGAGAGCCCCTGATACGCCTAAACAGTGGAAATACCCCACAAATGCACATTTTGGAAACTAGACCCCTTAAGGAACTTATCTTGATATGTGGTGAGCACTTTGAACCCCCAAGTGCTTCACAGAAGTTTATAACGTAGAGGCATGAAAATAAAAAATCATTTTTTTCCTCAAAAATGATTCTTTAGCCTGCTATTTTTTTATTTTCCCAAGGGTAACAGGAGAAATTGGACCCCAAAAGTTGTGCAATTTTTCCTGAGTACGCTGATACCCCATTTGTTGGGGTAAACCACTGTTTGGGCACACGGCAGGGCTCGGAAGGGAGGGAGCGCCATTTGACTTTTTGAACGCCACGTCGTGTTTGGAGACCCCTGATGTGCCTAAATAGTGGAAACCCCTCAATTCTAGCTCCAACCAGGATCATATTGCATTTTACCAGCCCGTTCAACACATAGCGTTGACGGGCTGGTAACGGTATAGCATAACGCGATCGCGTTACGCTATACCCGCTAGCGCAGAGGAATCAGCAGATGATTCATCTGCGCTAGCGGTGATGGAGCCCAGGCACTGCAGCCCACGTCCGAGGCTCGTCATTGAATGATGGCACGTCGCGAATGCATGCCGCTTTACGGCATGCGACGCGATGCGCCCTCAAATGGGGGTGAATGGTAGCGTTAACGGACTGCCCCAAAGCAGGACGCCATGATATGAACTCAGCCTAACCCTAACCCTAATGCTAACCCTAACCCTAATTATAACCCTAACCCTAATTATAACCCTAACCCTAACCCTAATGGAAAATAAAAATAAATAAAATTTCTTTATTTTATTATATGTCCCTAACAAAGTGGGTGATAAAGGGGGGTTTATGTACTGTTCTTTTTATTTTGATCACTGTGATAATTTATCACAGTGATCAAATGTACTTTTAGAGAATGAATGAAGTCATTCATTTTTTGAATCTGCCGCCAGGCAGAGTCGGCGGACGCATTTCGCATGCGCCCGCCATTTTTTTTTTACAGGGTGAAGACGCTGGAGGATCTGACCACAGGGGGCGCTGCAGGAGCGCAGAGGGGCCATGGGGGAACAGCCCTAGGTACCGGGGGGGATCGGGGGTCCTGGGGACCCTATTTCTCTCCCCTCTGATATGCGATCACATCAGAGGGGAGAGAAATTGCAGGCAGGATCGCGTCTTTTTTTTTTTTTTTCTTTCGCGATCGCCATTATAGGGTTAATAGCGGCGATCGCAAAAGCGGGGGGACTGAGGGGACCCTAATTATGTTCTCTGGGGTCTCGGCTACCTCTGGTAGCCGAGACACAGGAGAAAATCCGGCTCGGCTGGCGCACTGCGCACTGCGCATGCGCCCGCCATTTTTTTTACCGGAAAAAGACGCCGGGAGCTGCTGGAGCCACAGGAGGCCTGGGGGGACACCGGGAGACACGGGGGGTGATCGGGGTCCCGGGGACCCCATTTCTCTCCCCTCTGATGTGCGATCACATCAGAGGAGAGAGAAATTAAAGGGAAAATAGCTTTTTTTTGCGATTGCCGTTAGAGGGTTAATAACGGCGATCGCAAAAGAGGGATCGGTAAAAACCGACCCGAATCTCATGTTCTAGGGTCTCAGGGTACCCCCGGTAGCCGAGACCCCAGAGAAAATCCGACTCTGGGGGGCGCTATATGCTTTTTCCACAGCGCCGTTAATTAACGGCGCTGTGGTTTAAGTACCCTTATTCACGCCGTTAAAAGGCGTATCGGCGGTCGTTAAGGGGTTAATAGATGTTATTGTTTTTAATTAAGCTCCCATGATTCAATTTTTAAGACTATGACTAAATGCTCTTTGTACATCAGAAACATGCCAGCTTGTTACTCAAGGTGAATGCTATTGCATGCCTTTTATTGGAGTTCTAATAAAAGAGATTTGATATTTTAAAGCAAGAGGAAATGCTGTCTAGCCTTTTGACATTTCGTAAAAATTAACAAAAGGAAGCTGTACTCACTTACCGGTACTCACTGAGTTCCAGCGCAGTCTGCATCTTGGTCTGTGTTTACATTGGAAGGAAGTTGTTAACATTCAAAGAAGCAACAAAGCCAATTGGGAACTGTAATTGGCTGCTGTGGTCAGGTGTCTTATTAATGTGTTATTATCACTGAAATGCTACTGAAGTAATTTTACCCTGGTGAACATTCATAGGTCCTGCCATACATCAAACAGTGCCAACTGTGTTGGATCCTAGTAAGTACTGGTTGGTTAATATAGCTCCATTTCTTATTTTTAATATACCAAGAAAGTAATCAACCAGACAAAACCTTTAATATCTTATGCTATTTTGTGACATGCTTTTGTTTTTTTAATATATGTATATTTATTTATTTTACTTGCTTATGTAGTGCAAATAATGCCACAGCACTTTACTAATTTTGTCATCATCGTCCCCATTGGAGCTCATAATCTAAAATTCCCTATTAGTATTTCTTTGGAGTATAGGAAGAAACTGGAGATCCTGAAGGAAACTCAAGCAACACCTCGCAGATGTTGTCCTGGGTGGGATTTGAACCCAGAACCCTAATAGTGCAGAGCAGCAGTGTGCTAACCACTGAGCCACTGTGCTGTCCATGTTGACTATTGTACAGCATAGTCCTGTATGCTTACATGAATTTAATTTACCTTAAACACCCTGAATTATCAAGACTGGATATTTTCTAACTGATCTTGATGATTAGTGTGGGGCAGTCAGACATTCTTGAGTCATGAGTAGTGTTGAGCGATACGATACCGCAAGTATCGGGTATCGGCCGATATTAGCTCTATCGGCCTTTCGATACTTAGTTCCGATATTTTCGTCTTATCGGATACCGGAATCGGGATTGTCACTGTCACTGTCAGTGTCCGTCGGTCGGGTCTGTCAGGAGTCAGCGGCACTTACCTGGCAGAAGATCTCCGGCGGTCACGTCCTGGACTGCTTCATGGCCGCCATCTCTTCTCCCCGGCGTCACATGCAGTTTCTCGCGATAACTGCAGTGACTGCTGGGTAATCCCGGCCGTAAAGCAGTCAGTCCGATGACGTCACCGCCGGGGAAGCAGGTAATCAGCTGTGCTGCGTCGCGATGACAGGCTCTGCCTGTCATTGCGATGTAGCAGAGCTGGATCGTCGTGGGACACTCGTTACTATGGACTGCGTCGGACAGGTGGTATACTGTTGGTTTTTTTTTTTCTTTTTTTACAGGAGATCGATGGCGTCGCAGGAATGAGAGTATAATAAAAGAAATGAAAACTGTGTTGTCTCTTTTATTTCATTAAAATACTTTTTTCTTGCATTGTCTTTTTTTTATACATTTAATAACTTTGGGATTAATAATGGATCGTGTCTTATTGACACCTCTCCATTATTAACCGGGCTTATTGTCACCGTGCAATCAACGGTGACATTAACCCCTTATTACCCCACTTGCCACCGCTACAGGGCAGTGGGAAGAGCCGGGTAAATGCCACAATTGGCACATCTTTTGATGCGCCAAATGTGGGGCTGCTGTAGCCTGGTATTATCAGGCTGTTGAGGGCCAAAATCCATGGACCTTGACAGTCTTTTAATACCAGGCCGCAGCAGTCTGCATTTTACTTGGCTGGTTAACAAAAATAGGGGGACCCCTACGCCGTTTTTTTTTCGAGGGGATCCCCTATTTTTGTTAACCAGCCAAGCTAAGCAGACTGCTGTGGCCTGGTATTATCAGGCTTGCAAGGTCCATGGATATTGGATCCTTACCAGCCTGAAAAACCAGGCCTCAGCGGTCTGCTTCATCTGGCTGGTTAACAAAAATAGGGGGGACCCCACGCCAATTTTTTTCGAGGGGATCCCCTATTTTTGTTAATCAGCCAAATTGCAGACTGCTGTGCCTGGTATTATCAGGCTGGCAAGGTCCAGGATCTTGGCTCCTTAACAGCCTGAAATCCAGGCCTCAGCGGTCTGCTTTCATTGGCTGGTTAACAAAAATAGGGGGACCCCAGCCATTTTTTTTCGAGGGGATCCCCTATTTTTGTTAACCAGCAAAGCTAAGCAGACTGCTGTGGCCTGTATTATCAGGCTTGCAAGGTCCATGGATATTGGATCCTTACCAGCCTGAAAAACCAGGCCTCAGCGGTCTGCTTCATCTGGCTGGTTAACAAAAATAGGGGGGACCCCACGCCAATTTTTTTCGAGGGGATCCCCTATTTTTGTTAATCAGCCAAGATATGCAGACTGCTGTGGCCTGGTATTATCAGGCTGGCAAGGTCCATGGATCTTGGCTCCTTAACAGCCTGAAAATCCAGGCCTCAGCGGTCTGCTTCATCTGGCTGGTTAACAAAAATAGGGGGGACCCCACGCCAATTTTTTTCGAGGGATCCCTATTTTTGTTAATCAGTTCCCTCTGACGTCACTGATTGTGTCCCTGGCTGACCTGAAGTGAAAGTGGAAAGCAATCAATTAAGCTTTCCACTTCCTCTCCTGTCAGCCAGGAGAGGAACTCATTCATTTGGGGGTTTACTGTGAGGCTGCAGCATTAGCTGCGGTCCCTGCAGTAAACATTAACCCTTTCTGAAGGATTACACCGTGGGACCTGACTGTGCATGGGATAGGTAAGAATAATTTTGCTTTATTATTGTTTTTTTATTACAGGAAATGGTTTTTGCAGTCAAATAAAAGATGGTAAAAAACATGTGTCTTTATTTCATTAAAATGATTTTTAATTAAAGTGTGTGTGTTTTATTTTTATTTCATGCAATAGGATTAATAATTGATATTGTCTAATTGACAGCTCTCAATTATTAACCTGGCTTAAGGTCACCTTTCAATTGCAATGTGGCTTTAACCCCATATTAACCCATTCGCCACCGCTACAGGGCAATGGGAATAGACGGGCAAAGTGCCAGAAAGGGCGAATCTAATTATAGATTTGTCTTTTCTGGGGTGTCTGGGGCAGATGTTAGTAGCCAGGGGGGGCCAAAAATAATGGTCCCTCTCTGGGCTATTATTATCTGCCCCCATTCGCTGGCTTTGTCTGTCTGGTTGCGAAAATAGGGCGGGAGCCCACGCATTTTTTTTAAACAATTTTACACCTCATATATATATATATTATATACATGTCATTGAAGTTGTGACACATATATATATATTTATATTTATAGTTCATACACTTCTACATAGTATAATAGCCGCTAATTCAATTGACGGCTTTTGTGAAAATGCAGAACCCGACATGAAATGACACTTGGTGTACATAGGGTTAACCATGTCTTTTCATGTCCTTTGCTATCTGATTTGCACAAACAATTACATCAGTCTATGTCTGCAAAATTTCACACCTGTAGGGGTTAATTAAAGGTGTAAATTCGTAGCAAAAAAGTCCGTTTTTTTTTTACAACGAATTTACACCTTTAATTAACCCCTACAGGTGTGAAATTTTGCACACATAGACTGATGTAATTGTTTGTGCAAATCAGATTGCAAACGACATGAAAAGACATGGTTAACCCTATGTACACCAAGTGTCATTTTATGTCGGGTGCTTCTGTCTTTTCACAGAAGCCGGCTTTACCCGGCAATTGAATCAGAGGATATTTTACTATGTAGAAGTGTATAAACTATACATATATGTATATATATATATATATTTTCACAATGACATGTATATATATATATGTATTCTATGTGTGTATATTTAGTGTTTACAAGGAAATAAAGGTTTTTTTTAGTTGCGATATTTTGCTCCCATAGACTTACATGGGATTTCCGGTATCGGAATCGGATATCGGCGATATTTAGTGATATCGGCGATACCATTCCGATCTGATATTTTTAGATATCGAGCAGTATCGCTCAACACTAGTCATGAGTTCACGTATTTTCATTAATCAAGTGTGTCTGACAAGCAGCACGCACAACTGTAAGCCACCCAAGAAATCTTATAACAGTCCCTGGCATAATTAACTCCATTGTTCATCATGAATTAAACCAGCTTTGCATTCATGCCTCTGCCACTTACTTGTCACATTAGAGCTATATCCACTTTTGCTCAGCTGGGAGAAACTGTTGTGGAAGTTACAAAACTCAAATATTTTTTACAACTCAGTTACACTAAAATGTTGCAATTTTTGAAAGAAAATTGCTTTGAAGAATTCTGGCCATAGTGTTTGTATATTTTTTAACCCTATATTAAATTTTGTATTACTTGAGTTTAACATCCACAGTATTTTTATCATTTTAACCATAGCAAGTGAAAACGTTTAACTAAAAATGCACTGCTCAAAAAAATAAAGGGAACACTCAAATAACATATCCTAGATCTAAATGAAGGAAATATTATCATTGAATACTTTGTTGTGTACAAAGTTGAATGTGCTGTCAACATAATCACACAGAAATCATCAATGGAAATCATATTTTTGAACCAATGGAGGCCTGGATTTGGAGAGACCCCCAAAATGAAAGTTGAGACAAGTCAAAATGATGCTCAGTATTGTATGTGGCCTCCACGTGCCTGTATGACCTCCCTACAAAGTCTGGGCATGCTCCTGATGAGGTTGCAGATGTTGTCCTGAGGAATCTCCTCCCAGACCTGGACTAAATCATCCATCAACTCCTGGAAGTCTGTGGTGCAAGGTGACGTTGGTGGAAGGATCGAGACATGCTGTCCCAGGTGTGCTCAATCGGATTCAGGTCTGGGGAATGGGCAGGCCAGTCCATAGCTTCAATGCCTTCATCTTGCAGGAAATGCTGACACACCCCAGCCAAATGAGGTCTGGCATTGTCCTGCAATAGGAGGAACCCAGGGCCAACAGCACCAGCATATGGTCTCAAAAGGGGTCTGAGGATGTTATCTCCATACCTAATGGCAATCAGGCTACCTCTGGCGAGCACATGGAGGGCTGTGTAGTCTTCCAAAGAAATGCCACCCCACACCATTACTGGCCCACTGCCAAATGTTGCAGGCAGCAGATTCACACTCAACACATGTGATAGACATGACAGAGTCTGGAGACGCTGTGGAGAGCGATCTGCTGCATGCAACATCCTTCAGCATGACCA
Organism: Oophaga sylvatica; assembly: GCA_033576555.1. Lineage (NCBI taxonomy): Eukaryota > Metazoa > Chordata > Amphibia > Anura > Dendrobatidae > Oophaga > Oophaga sylvatica. The sequence continues at coordinate 171,323,301 of JARQOD010000007.1, read as the reverse complement.
GTTTGGCAGTGTGCCAGTTATGGTGTGGGGTGGCATTTCTTTGGAGGGCCACACAGCCCTCCATGTGCTTGCCAGAGGTAGCTTGACTGCAATTAGGTACCGAGATGAGATCCTCAGACCCCTTGTGAGACCATATGCTGGTGCGGTTGGCCCTAGGTTCCTCCTAATGCAGGACAATGCCAGACCTCATGTGGCTGGAGTGTGTCAGCAGTTCCTGCAAGATGAAGGCATTGAAGCTATGGACTGGCCTGCCCATTCCCCAGACCTGAATCCGATTGAGCACATCTGGGACAGCATGTCATGCTCCATCCACCAACGTCACGTTGCACCACAGACTGTCCATGAGTTAACTTATGCTTTAGTCCAAGTCTTGGAGGAGATCCCTCAGGAGAACATCTGCAACCTCATCAGGAGCATGTCCAGGCGTTGTAGGGAGATCATACAAGCATGTGGAGGCCACACACAATACTGAGCATCATTTTGATTTGTTTCCACTTTAATTTTGTCTTGTTTTGATTTTCATTTGGACTTGTTTCCACTTTCATTTTGGGGGTCTCTCCAAATCCAGGCCTTCATTGGTTCGAAAATTTGATTTCTATTGATGATTTTTGCGTGATTATGTTGATAGCACATTCAACTTTGTACAGAACAAAGTATTCAATGAAAATATTTCATTCATTTAGATCTAGGATGTGTTATTTGAGTGTTCCCTTTATTTTTTTGAGCAGTGTATATGCATTCAAATTATTACAGATACCTAACCAAATATAGAATTATGTGACAGCATTGCAGCATATAGTATATGTAAATAGGGGCCTGCACAACCAAAATATTTCAGTGCTTAGAAGGAAAATCGTACATATATGAAATATATATATATATATATATATATATATATATATACAGTATATATATATATATATATGATTATATATATAAAAGTTACCTTTGGCACAATTTAAGAGCAAACATTGGAGTGCTATTCAAAGAAGGTTTCTATTACAGCAACCAGTAAAGACTTATATAATGAAAATATTTCGGCCTGTCTGGCCTTTATCAAGATTATCTGTATAGAATACAACATAAAGAACAAATTTCAAAAGCAAGGAAATAATGTTACAATAGTCTGTAAGCAAAATTCACCAGGTAGGTGTAAAGTAAATACATTACAAAATGAATCACAATTAACATTATCACTCAGCGCTGTTAAGTAAATATATGAATTGATAGGATTTCCAATCGGCTGTTGCTTCAATCAAATGAATAAGACTTTGTAATGTAAAAGTGAAAAGATGATGAAGCAGCCTATTTCTTGATGGGCAATCAGGTAAAGGGACCACTGTTATTCAATAAATGAAAGGAGGGATAAAGGCTAGCAAAAGTGTGTCCTCAGTAATATGTTTAAAGGTGATAAAACAAAAAAAAAATTTTGGCACTCAATATGTTGAACAAAAGAGCAGTTCCTTTATTTTGTGCATCCAGACAAAAAAGGTTGTTATTATTAAATGTTTTTGGTCTGACAAGGACCTTCATCAGAATTTCTTATTAATGGAAGCTAAAATAAAATATATACAAAAATAGAAAATTACAGATAATCAATGTTTTACAAGAGAGAGTAATACATGATATGCAATAATAGTATATAATCAAACAATCCAATTTGTCAATGAAAACAGGAGTGACGAATAGTGGCTAGAAGGTATTCTATCCAAGCATGCTCATGGTGGTTGAGATATTCGATGGAAACTCCATCTACGCTGCATATATCTCATGAAAGTGCTTCAGTGCCCACAGTGAGAATCTAGGAAAAGAAATATACTCGTACCGTAAGGCTGTCAATAACTGGACACCCAGGGGCAGCATCAATGTTGAGTGAAAGTCGCGCTTATGTGAAAATGCAATAAGACTCTGCAGGGGAATAGCACTCAAAAACCCCAGTACATTGTGCAGAAGGATCGCCTGGTGTGGAGAACGCCATTGATGGGTTGGATACCCGACTTGAGCACCAATCACAATATTCATTTTTGAGTGCCGTGTTACCTATTTTCATATGTTTAAAGGTGATCTTATAAAAAGAAGGATCCATCAAAAGAAGAAACAGTTGAAACTATAAAGAGATACAATAATAATCTTTATTTATATAGCACCAACATATTCTGCAGCCTTTTACAGTTTAAGATATGAAATTACCTGTCCACGTGTTCATAGGTGCTTGTCTACACAATGCTGGTAGAGTGAGAGTGGCGTGTCCTAGCATGCTGACATGTATAGCACTGTAGTGGAAGTATCCGCTTTAAAAGGAACAGGTGTGCGGAGATAGTGACTCGATCTCTCGGTGTCTGATGAGAGTTGATGATGCGCATGTTCATGAGTGCGCATGCGCAGTGATCCAGGCAGACGGAGAAAACCAAAAATAACTGGAAGTCGAAGCAGCACATGCGCAGAAAGGAGACTGTTAGAGCATAGCAAAAAGAGGCATTTGGAATTTGATAACGTCAAGTAAATATGCAGTGTACAGTCATGGCCAAAAGTTTTGAGAATGACACAAATATTATATAGGAAATATGTGTATCTTCGTACCGTGTTAGCCAGTAGATAGAAAAATATTTAGACTTGAGAGTCCTCAGTGGTTGATACCTTTTAATGGCTAACTGAAAAGATGGTAACAAATTGCAAGCTTTCGAGACTACGCAGGTCTCTTCATCAGTCAAAGACTAAAACAAAAGCTGAAGAATCACATATTTATATACACAAGAGACACAGGAATAATGCAATAGGTAAGACAAGTGACGTGAAGCAGAACTGTCAATATGGCAGAGGGATGAACATAAATATGACTAGTTCATAGATAAGGAGTGAAAGTTTTATTACCCTCTGATTGGGGTCTGGTATTGTGTTGTGATGACCCTAAAAGGTCAGGGAAGCAGATTCCTTAATTGTTGTAGAAAGACATAAAACTCTGTCTTTATGTCTTTCTACAACAATTAAGGAATCTGCTTCCCTGACCTTTTAGGGTCATCACAACACAATACCAGACCCCAATCAGAGGGTAATAAAACTTTCACTCCTTATCTATGAACTAGTCATATTTATGTTCATCCCTCTGCCATAATGACAGTTCTGCTTCACGTCACTTGTCTTACCTATTGCATTATTCCTGTGTCCTCTTGTGTATATAAATATGTGATTCTTCAGCTTTTGTTTTAGTCTTTGCCTGATGAAGAGACCTGCGTAGTCTCGAAAGCTTGCAATTTGTTACCATCTTTTCAGTTAGCCATTAAAAGGTATCAACCACTGAGGACTCTCAAGTCTAAATATTTCACAAATATTATATTTTCACATGATCTGCTGCCCTCTGGTTTTATGTGTGTGTTTGACAGATGTTTTTATCACAGACAGAAATATAATTGCAAACATATGAGTAACAAAAGCTTGTATTGACAGTTAGAATGAGTTAATGCAGCAAGTCAATATTTGCAGTGTTGACTCTTCTTCTTCAGGACCTCTGCAATTCTCCCTGGCATGCTCTCAATCAACTTCTTGACCAAATCCTGACTGATAGCAGTCCATTCTTGCACAATCAATGCTTTCATTTTGTCAGAATTTTTAGGTTTTTGTTTGTCCACCCGTCTCTTGATGATTGACCACAAGTTCTCAATGGGATTAAGATCTGGGGAGTTTCCAGGCCATGAACCCAAAATCTCTTTGTTTTGTTCCCTGAGCCATTTATTTATCACCTTTGCTTTATGGCAAGGTGCTCCATCATGCTGGAAAAGGCATTGTTGATCGCC